>JABFQA010001943.1:0-12308 GCA_022817065.1 Probaryconus sp. ZL-2020 | reverse complement strand
AGTTTATAACGTTCCGCATTCCTGCACAGATAGATAACTGAAAATATTTTATTGAATTTATTAAACTTGTATCTCTATCTCATATGATCGTTATTGAACCTTATTTCGCACGAAAAAATGTTTATGCTGATATAACATTAAGTCCATTAAAGACGTACGAAATTATGGACCAATGATTTTTTAAGAAGTTACTCTTCAATATTTTTTAAACACTTAACAAATCATTGGGAAATAATTTTTAGATAAACGAGGCGTTTTTTAAATCATGTTAATTGAATATTTGTTTAACTGTGACTGAAAAACTTTTTGCGACAGTCGAGAAAAATAGGTGCAATTAGGGAACATTTTTTAATGCAAATAAAAGGCGTCACGCACGTGAACGAAACACGCACGTACTCTCGGCGTTTGCTGACTTTACATATTCGCTTTTCGAACAATTGATTAGTCCAATGGCGTCCACTCGCATATTACGTAAGCGACACAGAAATCGCAATGCAGACGCAGACGGTTAATTTTATTTGCACAGCCTTTTTCAGTATACATCCATCGTTATGTTCTCCCGATCGAGAACCGAGCGATGTCAAGAAAACATCATTGCATGAGTCAACTTTGGTCGACTTGTGGCTCGTAATTACGACTGTAATTATCGGAAACGTTTGGGTCACGGCTTTTGTCTTTTATTCTTTTTCAACACTAGACCATTTTAATTACTTTAATCGCGTGGAGCATTTAATTATGCAATTCTTGTTTTCCTTTTCTTTTTCTTTTGCTTTTCTAAGCTTTTCATGAATTCTATTCTAAGAAAATAACAGTTGAAACGTTATAATAATAGTAAAAAAAAGTACTCGACATTATAAACTGATATCTTCGATAATATAACAAAGAATTTGAAAATACAATTTTTTAGAGCATGATGATAACTGTAAAATAATTGTATTTTGTAACAATTCGTCAGAGATTGTAATTGCATGTACGTCAGTCGTGTCCTCTTTATATATCAGATTATTTCCCATTCGAATCTTGGCTTTATATGCAAGATCAATAAATCATTCCTTATTTCAAAGAAGAACATTAAAGATTCATTTTCATATATTCAGAAGTAAACTTAACGTTGTTTCCTTTACTAAGAAATTGAATTGGCAAGCGTATGAGTTACAATCATAAATTCAACTTTTTGACTGGATGAGCAAAAAGGAACGAAAGTGCCCATTGCACCGCAAAATATTTTCCCATTGCCATAACGTTCATTTCTTTTTCCAGTTTAAAAAGAATTTATTCTATATACCTACTTTTCAGTGTCTATATATGAGCGTAACATACGACCTCGCGCTTCAATTTCACATAGTAAATTAAAACAATTCCCATTTTTCTATAACTTAACTCTCATTGGGTATGCGATGAAAAAAAGATTCCCATATGGGACAATGTTCTTAATTTCAACGTCGACCAGTACAAGCCATTTTATTAAACCGAATTATCTCGTTTAATTTTTACACGACGAGAGAAAAATTTGTTACACGCGTTAAAGAGAAGCGATTTAGTTAATTCTGCAAAAATGGGATTTACTGCTGAATATTTAAATGAATGTCTTTCTCTCAAATATAGAAACACATTGATGAATCAGTTAAGTTAAATTGCCGAATGAAATTAATTTTTTAAATTGATATGAAATGTTTGTTAGTTATTTTATTTTTTTTTTTTTTTTTATTAACAGTAAACAGGAAAAACCATGGAAATATATTGAAATCGATTGATTTATTAACAGACACAATTCAAGCAGGTTTTTAGGTTTAAAAGCTAAAGTGCTTGGTTGAACAATCAATTCCTCTTGAATCTTTTTAATCCACTACTTTTTTGTAGGGCTGCCTGAAACACGACTCATGTTATAAATAGGGTTGCCTACTCCATTACATTAGTCAATTTAAATATTAATCAACTTGCGTGACTTTGGTCAGCAAATATTGTTTATGGATTTTTTATTTGTATATTTAATTAAATTACTTTTTTTGTCAACCACTTGACCGTAAAACTGTGACGTAAATGTTCAGATATTATACACTATATCTCATTGACTTACTTGAACGAAAACAACTCTCGTAAAATTTGTCATTTCTTCTTTTTGCAATAAATCGTATTTTTTGTGAAATAACATAGTTACAAGTTCTTTATTGGACATGTAAAATCTTTTTGGATAGATTGGACGCGTTCCAAAATTTGACTCGACCCCAGTCGAACGAACATATCAGCCAGTCCAAAACGAATATCTAAATTTTTCACTGGGACGTCGGCTTATACAAAACCTATGTATATTTTGCTTTAAGTTTTTGCAAAAAATCTACATTTGATTTAACGCTTGACACGCCCCAGTTACATATACTATTTATAAGATCCATTTCTACTTGACTCGAGTTAAGTGGAAAAGACTACTTGAGTTAATTTTATAATCAAATAATTTTGTGCGAAAAATGTTATACACAATATCTATCCGAATTTGTCAATTAAAAATAGTTTGAAAAGCAATTGAAAATCCCAATCACGAAACAATTTAACTTCAAGCAGATTTTCACGTTAAGTACCGTTAAAAGTGTCGTTAAAAATTGTTATTGAAAATAATTTTGCAGAAAATTGAATTTTCATCAGTGAGAGATAAAATGATGTATGGCCATTGATTAAGTCGAATTGCGGAAGTGGAAAATTCTGCATTCCCGTATCGCATAATGAATCGTCCACTAATTCCTTTCGGTTGCAAAATTTTTAACGCGAAATGTAGGGCAAGCGCGGTATTTTACACGTGTCAGCAAACGCTTAAGCGACGAAGTGATAGGAACTTCAAATGATTACTCATTACAGAAAAGAGAAATTCGAAAGAGTTCTGAGGACAGCCTGTCACGAAGCCACCTACCATTAAAAGTCCATAAACCCGTGACTCGCGAAGCAAACCATCAATCATCCGATGCGTTTAAACTATCGCGAGCATTTCGTCAAATCAAATCTAGCTGTTATTGAAATTGCATATTGAGAAACATTTTTGGATACAAAAAGTTAACATCGGCTGTCGTCGGCAACACCGTAACGTAATCCAATACGTCAATTTTTTTTCCAATATTGATAGTGAAAGTTAGAAATTAATTTTCAAGGTTTCATATTTAGATAGTTTCTAGAAAGAATTTTATTGACAAAATTAATGATTTTGTTACTTTACTGAAATTGAAGTGAAAGTATTAAAAAAGATTTTATTTTTATACAGAGAATAGTACAAATCATTTAAAGAACATTTTTTTTTTTTTTCGCAAAGTTTAACTCCGTTGAATTTTGTTTCAATTGAAATGGAATTCTATAACGAGCCTTATAATCTTTGTCACATTTAGACAAAAAGAGGATTACAATTTTGAACGTCCAGAGAAGTTAAAATCTCGCTTATATTTCATACTTTTAGCGTCAGACGCGGAAACGTGGACCGCAGTATTTCATGCACGTTATCTTGAATCCTAAATGCGTTGCATTGAGTGCCATTGAGAACCGAAGCGTTTCTTATCGCAAGACTGCGCACATCGATCCATACTGTTTTACATCGTCTCTATGTTCTTGTGCATTATATTTTGCTCCACGTGTATCTCCTCGCGAAAAAAGAATTTTGCAAAATTTCTCCCCGTCATTAAACATGAACATCAAGAGAGTGCAAAAATTTTGTATTCTATTATTCTTTTCAATTGTTCTTAATAAAAAATCTTTGTCAAGAGTATAAAAATCTGCAATATTCGCAAATGTCACAGTTTTACAAATATCTTCAAAAATGTCTGATCAAAATTTCTACAGTATAATGACCTTCAGAACATCTCAAATTTCAACTTTTTTTTCAATGAAACGCTACTACGTCTGAGTACAACGCAATTGTAATGTAAATAATATTCGCTCAGGTCGACCTTTGCGATGCACATTGTACTATAAATTTGCGTGTAAGAAATACTCGTATCATGCACGTCTGCTATCTTTTTCTAAAAGCGCGCCATTCAATGAATTTAATTAACGTTCGTCAATGACAAAGTGCAAAGGAAGCGTTACGTGAGTCGCGTGTGTGCGGCGACGAAAAAACTTTGACCAAAGATGAATTTAGAAAATGTCCCTAAGATCGCATAGGAAAGCATCCCCACTAGAAGAAGCCGTAGTAGTAACGTATGTGGGGTACGTCGCTCACACATCACGTTGCCTTTACCGCGTTCAGTTGCGACCTGAACTCCTTGAGAGATTACGTGGTGATTGAGTGATTACGTGAGTGTTGTTTTCGTCGGTAAGGCCCAAAAATTTTTAACCACAAAACCATCAATTATCACCCCAAAATATAATCGATTTGTGCAAGAAATGAAATTACAGTGCTACAATATTTTTTGGACGTTATTTTTTGGATAGAGATTTTTTTCTTTTTCGAAGAGTGAAGAAATAACATCGAAGTCAGGATAAGGAATTAGGGGAGTTTAAGGAATCGAGCAATTTTGGAAAATGGATTAAATGGATGGGCGATTTCATACAAATGTTACCGTAGTTTTTATAAAAGCATAAGGGATTACAAGTAAAATGTTACTTTTGAGGCGATCGTTAAAGAAAAATATGATGCTATCAGAAACTGCAAGCTAGTGCAATTGCGTTACGTGACAATGGCAGTTGTGATAAGTATAAGTTAGATTGAATGGTTTTTCGAAAGAAAGCGAAAGTGTCATAACAAATATTATTTAACAAAAAAGTTATACAAGAAATTGTAACTAATGGTTAAAAAACGATATAAAAATTCTTTTGTAGAAATTTATTGAGGGTAAATTAAGGCAATAGCAAGTACTGTTATTAACTTCTCAATTTTTTTTTTCTTTCTAAACAATTGTTTAATAATTTAAAAGTAAAAGATGAATGAAAAGTGAAACATCCATTCTTGTAATTGATCGAACCATAAAAGAGAGATTAAGTAGAGACTGACATATATGTTCATTGGAATTAAATAATTCATTTATTGCAATTAAACGAGTGTGCAATCCTTTTGAACTCGATTATACAAATAATGTGGCATAAATACATGTAAGTATGTAGTTATGTCACGTGGAATTTCATCTGTATTCGCCTACACGTACGAGCTATATTTTTGCAACAGTTTACAGGAAACGGAATAATCTGAAAATATTGTACTTTGATTGCAATCGGGACTAATAATGAGTCTGCGTATAGTCGTGAACAATTTTTTAAATGATTTGGCATAAAAAATTAAAGCTTAAAAATGCCATTATAATTCATTACATTAACATGATTTATACAAAACATTTATTAATCGATCTAATTGACATTCGTAGAGATTATTATTTACTTTTTAAATTTCGCATTATTATAATAATGCAAAAAATTTGATTTTTGAAAATAATAAAGAAATAATGTTTTAAGAGTTTGTCAATGTTCTTAAATTATAATCTTGATAATGTTGACTTGTTTAAGCTAAACACAGGTAATCGTAAAATGCACTAATGTTTGAATTTGGTTTTCCATGATTGACAAACCTTTTAAAGCATCAGTTGTCTAGTTTGCTAATCTCAAAATGTGCAGCGGTAAACAATCGCTTGGCGACTTTCATCGCCCCACATTACGAGTCCGGAATTTTTCACCGACAAGCAAAGAAAATTTATCGGAATACTTTCTTGATGTCGCCTTAAAGATTTTAACACTGCGCTTGACTCCGCGAAACAAACTTTCTCGATTAGTATCTCACGGTCGAGGACGTTTCAAAATTGCGCAAATTTTTTAGTCGAATCAAATTTGCCGAGGGTCAAGGTGCAGGAAATTACATTCGTTTCTAAACGTGTTTCGCGATTCTTCTTGGATTACAGAACAAAACATCTTTTTTGCATGCTCGTAATTTAATTTACGAAAAAATTTACGATGGTTAATATGTATTTGGTGTGAGAAGAAATTAGAAGAAATAATAAAAATCTGCAAAAGGTTTTTGTCTATGAGAAAGCTCGTTTTTGCATTGTAGAGAAAGACTATTGTTTTTGAAATAAAAGAATAGTTTTAAAATAATTATAATGGACGAAATGTAGGGAAATAGTTCAATTTTGTAAGCTAATGTGAATACTTGACAATCAACTTTTTCGCGAAATATATCTAAATTGAATTGCAAATGCTTTTTTTATCAGCACTAATAATAGTAATTCTACATTATTATACACGTTCAAATGCCAGAAATTGACATTAACGAACATAACGAAGGATACTAAATTCTACAACAAAATCTTTTTTTCAAAAACCACAAATCAATTTCAAAATAAAAAAAAGTCTCTATCCAAAAAAACTTCTCAATCATTGACGCCCAAAACACTCGGTTCCCTTTTCAAAATACCAGTAAAGAAGAAAAACTATATAAAAAAATTTCCTTTTTAGCAATGGTCGAATTTAGCGCAACCTCAAAGCCTGGCAATTTTGACGTGATTTGACAAATGCAGCAATGCGTTAAATTAAATAAAGGCGATGACGAATGTGCGCGACTATCTATCATGTACGATAAAAGCGAGCGAGTGAACTACGTACCCATGGAAGATACGCGGTTAGAAATCTTTTTATCCGCGAATCGATCGTGTCGCAATAACGTGGCGTTTACGAAATAAATGTTCCTGCAATTCTTCGAGGACATGCTGACGTTAATCGGAGGACTGGTCGTTGCCTACTTCGTCTACGTTCTCATCTCGAAAAAAGATGGTAACTAATAATCATTATCCGCATGGCGTGGTGTTGTGATACAAATACTATCATAAGCGAATATTTATCACGCGCGCATAATGTATTCTAAGTGCGATAATGTCAAAGCATCGCGAAAATAATGGCTATTAATTACACGGAATGAATGAAAGAGAAGGGTGATTACTTTCATTAAAAGCTTCGCGATGTCATAATTTTTCATTCAGTCGTTATGTTGTTTAATAAGTATCATCGTTATATCATACATGTAATTAGAAATACATTTTTCAAGACTTTGCTATTTTAGTTTGGGTGTCAATTGTGTCTTTGTTTCATTCGTGTGGGTGTTTTGTTGAAAAGATTTAAATATGCTAAAAATGGGTTGTGCAGATTTTTTGGAATTTCATTTTTTTTCATTACAATTTTTTTTACAATTTTTTACAACACACTTTTTTATCATTTCGTAACTCTTTGATAACAATTCAGAATCAATGATACATTCCATTGATAAATAAATAAGATAATACAGTTAAATATCGTAATAAAGTATTACATGTTGAATTATAAGTATTTAAATTTCTTCAGATGTTAACATTCATTTTATAAAAATAATATAATATTTTTAAATGATTTGTTGAATTGTACAAAGGTTGTACTTTTTATCCAGTTAGTTTAACGATGAAATTGAGATACAAAGTTTTTTCATTAATGTTATAAGTATAAGTTCGAGTATCGTATTCATCAGTAAATTAACAAGATGAAAATATTGACAAAAAATGTTCTGGTTAATATTTAATGGCTTAATGAATGTTATAAATGAACTATCTCCATAAAAGCTTTGATATAAGGAAATTTCAGTAGTAAGAAGTTGTATTGCACGATATTTACGACTTCTCGTTAGCCTCGTTTCAAAATTTCTGTTGCCTTTGAATACTGAATACCGAGTGCCCAGATTTTATATTTCCTTTATGAATTCATCACGTTTATAGAATGATAAGAATAATTGAAATTAAAATGTTACTTTATTATACCGCGAATAAATGCAAATTTATCGTTCGGAATAAACAGATTATTATTCATTTGTAGCTGATATTCGACTGTTGAAAATTGAAATACTGAAATATTAAATAACGAAGAATTGATTTATCTAAAAGTATACCGGCATTATTTACCTGTAATTTGTTATTATAAATCATAACAAGTGAGAAACATTTCCTGTAAAAGACTATTTAAAATGCATACGAGTTGAAACATTGAAATGCTATAAAATATTGATGATTTTGTTGATGAAATTATTATAAATTTGCTCAGAGAAATCACTAAAAATAATCGCAAATAGGTGACTTGTGTGTTTTAAGTAAATTATTAATTACAGGACAAAAATAGTTCGATATAGATTTTTGCAATAATTGAGAACTTTTGATCTTTGGCATTTTTGTAATATTCAAAAGAGGATTTTTTTCTTTATTGTAAATTAAAAGTTGTATTAAGGATTTATGATTTTTGTTCTGCATCGTAATATGGAGACATTTATTTTCTTTTTTCATTCAAGTCTGATATTACGCAATCATTATTCTAATAAATTTTATTCAATGTATATATTGGTGACACATAAGTATTCATGATTTTTTACATAATAAAAATATTTAATGTATTTCGTCATTAATACATAATGAATTTCAAAATCTATAATTTTTTGTACATTAATAATTCACTTAAATTTAAATCAAAACCACATGTTTCAAATATTTTCGTACCAAAATCTAAATAAAGTCTTTGCAACGAGCAGATGATCTGCAACGTTATAACTTTATTTGTTACCATAATTGCAATTTCCTTCTTTGCTATTGTACGACTCAGAATCATTCAATTTATGAACGTCAAAGAGGGTCGCTATGCGACCTTCACCTTCGTGAAAATCATGCCTAGAAAGCTCATCGCGTTACTGGCCTTGCCTTTGATCAACATTGCAATACAGGATCTAATCTCATGAATTTCAATGATACCTATTTTATCATTACAACTTTCACGCACGATCAATTAAATGTCTCATTCGAAACAAAAAATTCTTAATCACTCACAATTATACACAAGTCTCATTAATATTTTTTTACATACTTTTTATACTAGTAAATCGACGATTTAAGAATAAGGAAGAAAATGATTAACATTGAATGGAGGTTTGATTATGACTTTATGGATGACCGACTGTTAAATTTTCAAAAAAAAAGAACGTGTAATTTTTTTTTTTTTTTTGCTGGAAATTACGAACATTTAAGCCAGTGCAAGTATTTTGTTAAATGAAAGTCGTTTGCAGAAAGTGCGTCATTTCAAAATACTATTGGCGACTAACCCGAATGTCGAGTTTTCTCATCTTGGTTGACTACTCAATTCACCAAAGAGAAAGAACAACAAAAACAACTCAGTTTTTCTTTATCTACGTAATGCAAACTTTTATTTTAAATAATTTCAAACTCTTTCAATGATAAGTTCAATACCTTTTTCCCAGTTTCCATTCGGATATAACACGAGCGTTAGAGAAATGTTCGAATCACTATTTTGACCTACTTAATTAAACATTCAAATAAGGAAACATTTGAATTTTATATATTAAGTAATCCGAAAATTACGTACAAGTATTTGGAAGAAACTTTACTTAATTTTGTGATACACTTTTTTTCGAGGCTCATAAATATTCCGAGCCAAATCGATGAATTTTAAATACCCTGGGTGAGAAATTTTGACGCGTTCACAGAAAAACTGCAACTCTAAGTGACTTTGTAAAAAAAACTCTCAACAGGCACAAAAATTACAGAACCACTTAGAGAATTCGAAAAACAGTTAAATTTCAGAAACGTTTCACTTTGTTATAAAGTTTCTTTGCGTAATAAATAAAATGAGTCAAAACATCGAAAAGTTTTCTACTTTGCGATGCTCTGCATACACTTAATCACATTAGATCGTGTTGCGTAACCTTATTTATATAAAATTCGTCGATAATTTTATTTATTCAAACAATACTTATGAAATAAATCAAAAGTTCTTTGAATATTTGGGAGAAGAAGAAAGTTAATTTTCATTTTCTCTGGCTTTTTCTCACTCCGAATGAAATTCCTTCTTGAGTCATTTTCACGTTATTAAGATTATGCAAATAATTCATTTTCCATTTACCCAAGCGTTTATTTACATACAAATAAATTTAATTTCTTTTTGAATACCCATTTAGAATGATAACATTATTAATTGCAATAAGAAATAATAAAAAATTAATGTTGAGAATGTCAAGAAATTTCAAGGCAGTCGATAAAGTTATATTTTCGCTTTGTAATCGATAAATAGTTGTTAAATTAATGCAGCTTTATTTTGCCTCGTAGATAATTCATCATCATCGGCAGCGTCAGATACGCCGAGTATGGCTTCGACGGCTCTTCGAGAGCTCGTTGAGCGTGCAGTCGAGGAAGTCCGGAAATTGCCAGCTTTGGGGAATTCCGGCACGAATGAAAAACAGGACCTTAGTGTGTCAGACAGAAGTTATGAAGATCTACTAGCTACTGCAATACTGAATAAGGTGAAACTTACGGACTTTATAAGTATTGACAAATGCACAATTTTCTTCGAAAAAAGACTGCAAATGAAGTCCCATATCAAATGAAGAAAAATCATTTTTCTTTAACAAAATTATTTCTTTTCATAAAACGTAAAATATATATATATATAAAAAAAAATCGGATAAAAAACAATTGATACATTTTTTACATCGAGCATTATCAATTACCGATAAATTATCGTGTAAAGGAAATGATTTTAAAAGAAATGCAATCCAAAAGAATGAAGAGTCGTGATGTATATTTTTATTTATACGCGACAGTGTTCATAAATCTTGCACCGTCAACTATGAATATATGTGTGACGCTCATACATGTATTATTGGACGCGAAAGCAAATATATAATATCTTATGATAAGATACATATATTACCTCATAATGCCTATTTAAAAAGAAGAACGGTTTACAAGAACTACATATGTTATCACTCCTGCATTTCTGATACCTGTAATTTGTGATGCAACTTTATAAATAACTTTATAAATAAATTATTATTATTATTATTATTATTGTTATTATTATTATTATTATTATTATTATTACCATCATCATCAACTAAATTAAAATCATTTTCAGATACATTGATGACAATGCTATCAAATTCACATGAAGATTACATAAAAGTATCTCGAAGGAAAGCTGTTTCTCGTACTCCACGAGAAATGTATTACATAGAACGAATATCACATGTTACGAAGCTCTGGACACGGTTTGCTCAGGGTATGACTACAATAGATTTTTTAAGAATTGGTGCAAACTTGTGTCGCAGTATGGTTCGAACAATTGAATTTAACATCCAAAAGTTTCGAGGTAAGTGAAATTATTAATTAATTTTCTTAATCTGACTATTGTACTGATTTTAAATAACATTTTAAATAATTATTATTTTCAGTTGAACAAGAAAATGATCATCAAGAAGAAGACAGTGACATTATGTGTATTGCGTGCCAATCAGCCAATCGCCAGTACGTTTTACAGCCATGTCAACATTTCCTACTGTGCGGAAGATGCTGCAACGAAATAATAAACGACAATCACATGTGTCCTGCGGACAGACAAATTATTACAAATAAGTATGAGATAATTATACTTCCACATCCCTCCAAACCAAGATGTTTTTCAATATGTTTTAATTGTAATGAAGTGAGGCAAGTTGTTCATCATCCGTGCATGCATGTCATTCATTGCCTCCAGTGCTATAATAATCTCAGAAATGAAGCTTGTTTAGTGTGCAACGAAAGAATAAACCAAACAAATAACATATTCATTTAAAATTTAAATACAATAATGCTTCAAGAATTAGAATTTAATTTTTTCATTTTCTTTTTAAAGTTAAACATTTTCTTTTATTTTTTCAAAAGGGATGAAATTTGTAATACCAAACAAAAATTCCCAGGAAACATTGATCAGTTAATTTCTACTGCAACGGATGTCTTCGTGTTTAAGTTAAAAAAATCCAGTATGTAATCCATTTTAAATGTTTTAAATGTAACATTCTACATTTAAAACATTTTCAGTTTGCTAAATGTATATGTTTATATATTTTATATCGTTAACCAATATTATTTTGTTTAAAAAGTTTCGTTCTATAAAAATTTCAATTAATCAAATGTCATACATCATTACAGTAATGCAAAATGTTATCATAGAATCCATGATGTATGATAATCTATGTGCGACATAGATCGAATAATTGAAATTATTTGTCAAAGTTTTTACATGATACGTTATGTATAATTATTATTCATTATGACTTAATGTATGTTATAAAAAAGAATTATGTATGTTATAAAAAATGTAAATATGAAGTATTTTATAAGTATCATTTAAGGAGAGATTAAAATTTCAATTTCAACTTGTTAATGCAGAACATTGAATGTATGAAATACGTCATATAAATGTAACATTGTCATTCCAATACAGTTTTCACTATTTCATATTTTTTTATAATTCAAAAATTAAACTTTTCTTGCAGATCTTGCATTTACTGAAAC
>JABFQA010001942.1:0-12309 GCA_022817065.1 Probaryconus sp. ZL-2020 | reverse complement strand
TATAATTTGAATCAATGAGAAGAAAATCCATTCTTAATGGATTCTGTACTCAATGGGAAAAAAAAAAAGAAGAAAAAAAACTTTTCGCAAATGATTGTGTGGGTTCGTTGATTTCGTAGAAATTAGATACGTAAACACAAAGAAATCCGTCAAGCTCATTCAGGTCAATATAAATTACGCGAGAATATCTCAGAAATCTACCGCAGATTAAAGCACGGAATCGGAACAGTGGCGGTTGTAAGCTGCAGCTCCGATTGCATGTATGAAGCCTATATCTGGGTCAGGCACAGCCGGAGAATCCACGATTCTGATTCGTGAAGTCGGTGATTCGAAAAAATTTTAGATTAAAAAGCTTCCCAAAGAAATAAAGGAGGGATACCCACACACTTATTAATTAATGAACCATCCGACAGAATTTAGATAGCTTAATTACATGCAAATAATTCGACAATGGATTATATACTGTGAAAATTATAAAAGTCACACATTAAGGACATTATTAAATTGTCACACATTATTAAATTGACGAAAGAATCTGTTGAATAAAAAATGATGCCAAGGAAAATTTTCAACAATATTTTTCATCGTTTTGAAAAAGGATAATGTTATTTTTACACGAACCACCTGTGATCCTACTGAAATAGTAAAATTCTTTTCTTATTTTATTGATGAATTACTGTGTGAAAGATTCATCAAGTGAACTGTAAAGTTCGTTGGCGTTAAGGTAGAGTGCAATAAACGATATTACGTCATTTGATGATCTGTTAGATTTTCCCTCGAAATAAATAGTAAGATCCTTTAAGATTAGAGATAACTTTAATCGACAGATAATCTTAACCATTAAAGCCGTCAACACTCTATTAAATAATACCAATCTTGATTATTAAAACAAATTAAAGAATTGATTCCAATTTAGATTGGAAATTAAAATTTACATATTTATGACGTTTTATAGCTACCAAACGTCAGGTATAGTATTAAATTAAGTTTGTGCATTTCATTTAAATGCAATAAATTGTTCAACATTAATAAAAGATGTGACGAATCTTACATTTGTAATTCAGCACGATGGAGTCTGACTTATGGATTGTAATATTCAGTTAACCCTCATTTAAACCTTATTTAAATTTCTGTTTTATATATCACACTGTCGTATGAACGATAAAATTAAACTGCAAATAATTTCAGCAAACGAATGTGTTACCAAAGTTTTCAAAAATAAGATGAAAATGAATTTGAAGGTTTTCAAATAGAATTGTAGAAGATCAAAAAGGCGCCATTCATTTTCGTCGGTCGTGTTTTTGTTATACGTTTTCAGCAAACGTAATAATACATTTATGATATTACTTTTATCATTCACGAAAGACGTTTTCTAAGTACACACGCGTTGCGGTGCATCGTCCTCTGGTGAATGAGAAGAGATGCCGGTTCAAGATACGTAACTTTAGTCCTCCAGTTCAGAGGCTTTAGTCTGAGCTTCTGCATATAACATACAGGATCCGATTACGACTTTTCTAAGACACTCCTGCTTGAGAATCCGATACGTCGCAGTCGACAGTGTCAAGATATATTACTCCGGGGTATTGTAAATACTTGGTCCTATTTAAGGTTTCAAGAAGATAGGCGAAAAATTCACGAGCTGAATAAATATTTCCAAATTTGCGATTTCGTCAAACGTCCATTAGCCATCAACGAATATAAACCATTTTGCAGTATTATTTTCTTTTTTTACGTGTACTTATTGAAGCGACGGTTAATTTTGTTCCTTTGTAATGTTAATCAATCTTTATTATATTAGGTACACTTTGAAAACAGTAGTTAAAGCGACAGAATGAGCAATAAATATTTCTATCGAGTGATACTGTCGTATGAATATTAAGCAGGAGAGAAATTACTTTTATTATTAGCGTGTCATACAAGCGATTGCCCGCGATTTTCATTCATACGAACAGTGTGTGACTGATAAAAGAATTTGATTTAAATCGCTTAAACCGTTTTAAAAAAAAAAAAAAAAAAAAAAAAAAAGGCCTAGAGTCAAACGAGTGGACACGTTTTTTAATCAGATGATTAAAAAGTTGTATACCAGACGCGTAGTCGTCATGTGATTTTTATACCAGTTTTACGACGATGAAGGAATTAATTAACGTACACATTACCGCGGAAAGATGATCACCGATGTTTGTTATAATATATTACATTAATGATAATTGAATGTGCTTCAGCCAATTAGACGCACTCAAAAATGTGTTAAATGCTTTGAACGCCGGGCAATCACCTCTTAGAAATTTGCCCGTAGAGCGTATGTTCACAAGTGAGTAGTATAATTTTAGAAAACTCACTCGGGCAGCTAAGATACTTTTCTAGTGGCTCATATGTATTGATTTATAAATAACAACAAAAACAGTCTTATGCATAATTATCTTATGAATAACTTCAAGTTAATGTAAGCGGATATTTATTTATACGAACAGAAGGAATGAATTAAACATTTTAATTCCCGTTATTAATCTTTCGTAAAGAATTACATAAATGGTATAATTGATAATAATTGTATTATGTATCAGTATATTAATATTTATGTCGCAATTTTTTTACAGTATCAGATGTATTGGAAATAAACGTGATCTGTTGATGTTCAAACGTAAGCTTGAATTCTTTGACGATTGTTAAATGGTCCGATTGATTCGATAGGATTTCACTATGATCAAGAAGTGTGATAATCAGCCTGAAACATGAATTATGAAAGAAATCGCACGCGTTTCGCGAAAGCGATCGCGATTAAATTGATGTCACGACATGAAAAAGGTTAATAAACATTATGCGTTTGAAATGCAACGCATTCTATAGTTAGACGACGGTGAACTGTAATAATAATACAACGTTTATTCGGAAGATGGGTGCGGCGGGATTTGCTTAATTAAAACGGGACTCTGTAACGCGCGCACACACACACACATCTCTTCGATTCTTCATTATTAGTCGTTCGCTTCGCGAAGCAAATCGAAGGAGAACTCATCGTCGAGTGGTACAACGATAAATACCTTAGAACTTAAACGCAATGACCGAACACCATCGTTAAACAGACACACCGGAACCATTGATTTATTTATTTATCATCGTTTTGCAAAATTTATTACATTAAATATAACTCGGCAAATGTTCGGTCGCTATCGTTTCCATTAAAGGGACACCTGAATGATATTAGATTGCGCCTAGAGACCGATAGCAATTCCCTGTTTATTAGATTGGAAAAGGTCCATCAATTGCTAAATTGAAAGCACGTTTCAATTTGCAAAGAAAATTGACTTTTCTTTTTTTTTTTTTTTCTGATTGCCTATGCGAATGTTTTATGTAGGACTTTTAAATGATATTAAGAAATTTGAATAGGAATTGGAATTTCACATATGAAAATTTGATATAGAAAATGTCTATATAAAGAATTGTGTATGGTGAGGTATTAATAGCATATGCAGGAGTTTGAAATAGAACCCTTAATATGAGGTTTCTAAATAGAGATTGCCGTATCAATTAGTTTATATAGAATAGAATGTATTCAACGTGTGCCCGCATTTAACGATGAATATTGCGTTGACTTAACTATGAAACACAAAGTAACAGTGGTAATTGGAAATGATACCCTTGTTGGAAATGATATTAAAATTCCAAATAATGAAAGAAACCGGATTTCTGACAATTCTATGATAGCGTTGCAACGCCGTTAAAAACGCCTGGAATGTTAATGATTTAACAAGTATAATCAGGTAATGGGACTAGTATTCGAGATATATAAAGTCACACTTGCTCGGCGCTCCGATAACGGCCGAGCGAGTAAATTAAGAAATAAAAGACTATTTGTTACGTTGGCTCTTTAATGAATAATTGCATTCAGCGGGCTTGCCCCATTTAGAAGGCAAACCGTAAATACTTGTGTCTTGAAAAATGAGCTCACACCGAGTGACGTCAATTTATGAGATCAGTCTGGATGTTTAGTTTTTTGTCAATTAAAACACGTTTCCCGCGACTGGCACGGGAATGATAAAGGCAAAACATTAAATGGGGCATTTAATTTTCAGGGTCGGATGATAAATGGTAGCAACCAGCGGCATGGTCTATGAGGAGATTGTGGGAGTCAGGGGTAGCTGACCTCAGCCCCCTCGAACGCTCTTTACGCGCGAAATAATGTCCCACAACCTAAACGACACTTCCGCCAGCTCCGCCAATTCGGGATCCAATCATCGGGCTTATCCTCCGCCTCCTTCGCAAACCGGTCACGTTAGCGGTGATGTTTTCCAACCGGAGGTAATATTCTTTTTTTATTTCTCTATTTTAGACTTTTCCTTTTCTGTTATAAACGATTGATAAATCTCTTTGATGTTAATCTCAAATTTACTTTATGCCAAAGCATTACAGGAGTTAAAGATCACAAGAGTTAATGGATATTTAATTTCTGTGTGGTTATCAGTGTGGCTGACAATTGAATCCTTTTTTGCAGAAAGAGCCAGTGGAGTTCGATACGTCGCATCTCCGGGGTGCGCCAGCGGAGGTGGAGGCACTCGTGCACAACATCAAGGAAGTTGCCCAACAGTTTTTATACCACTGGCGTACCTTCCCCATCGTCCTTCCACCGCCCTTGGCCGCGAGCAAGGATGGCGAGGACACCCTCGCCCGACGTAAGCTCCACCTGAAAGACCTCTTCATCGCCCCCAGCTTCGACGAATTGGACGCAGTCGCAGTAGACAACAAAGGCGAGCCAAGAAGGCTCACAAACAAACAACTGGAGAGCATCAGAGAGCGGGGGTGAGTTTGCCTTCGAACACTGCCGACGACAGGGAGATTCGTCATCGCGTACTTTTTTTTTTTTTTTTTTTTTTTTTTGTCTACCTTTTCTTGAGCCCTCATTTAGACGTTGCATAGCCATTCATTTTTTTGGATCATTATCTCGCTTTTCATTTTATAAGATCGTAGTCACAGTCATAGATTAGAGTCTAGGCGATCATTCATAGATTATTAGACTACTTATTCATTTGAAGCAATTTTCAATTTAGACGTAACGCTAGGATCACGTATCAACGTTCTAAACATCATCATTGTGAGTCATTTCCTTTCGAATATGCGTAAGCCGGTCTGGCTTTTGCAGTTGGAACTGATTGGGACATAGTGACATTGTAATTTTAATGGAGTAATCAGATATTTTTGTATTCCAAGAAATTTAAGTGGAACTTACATTTCTACGTTATGATGATGAATTATTACTGTCATTAAAATCTGCAGGTCGCCAAATTCCAAACGTGGAATACAAAGATTTATTTAAATGATACATTTGAATGAGTATTTATTTCCACGGTTTAGCAATGTTTTACGGTTTTGTCATGTCTGATGTTATCATAATAATTTTTGCAAAGCCTACACAAGGATAAGTATGGAAAACCGAAGAAGCTGAATGTCGATCAATTGGAGAGCATTAGAAGATGCGGGTACGTTTCTAACGCACTCACAACATCCCACTATACCTGAATTTTGCAATTCTTCAGTTACAAAATATAAGAAGAATGCAAAAAAAATATATTGATTTGCACTTTGGTGAAAAGGAGTTAAATTGAATGCTATCACTGGTTGATGAAATTTCTAATATATAACATGAAGTAATGAAATCGCTTTAATTCCTTTTCTCGAACAAAATTGGGTTTAGGACAATGCAAAAATGTGTTTTCAGGATTATACCGTTTATGCTTAACCCCTGTGTACAGAACGCCACTTGTGGATTTACATTTATTTAGCACGCTTTCCACATTACACAGTCACTTTATTATCACTACTACTTCACTAGAATTTTATTAATACCAAAGGACGATACTTTTGTTTTAGTTCTGGCAATTGTGAAGCTTTGTAGATATTTGCATATTAGAGTTATGTAGTAAGCAACATTTTATTTAATTTTACAAAAGTTTGAGTAATAACCATTTAGGTTTTGCTCTCATATTCTTAACATTTTATATTAAAAGACGTTGTTCAATAATGTATAAGTCATAAAATTATTGGTACTGAATTTCAATATCAACAGTTTACATTCAGCAAATTGTAAGTTGCTTTCTTATTCATATGTGATTCTTTTCGCAGAATCACATATGAATTTGCACATCAATGGTGTATTTTTTCCAGATTTTATCTTTTATTTTGTTCTCCAATGTTTACGTGAACAATTTTTATATTTAATACTTGAGGATAAATCTGGAAAAAGTGTTAAATATATATAGGTATATCAATCCAATCGTCCCCACATGCTTTGTGTAAATTTGAAAAACATTAATGTTCGAGTTGTGCAAAAGTGTTTATAATGTATAGATGATATTTTCAAATGAGAAAATTTTAATGGTATTACTATTTATGCAGGGAATTCGAAGTGGACTCGATAAATTTTGCCGGACAAACTCACAGATGGAGATTAAGCGCTTTGTTACAACTAGGAAGGGACATAAGGAGAAAAAATTTGTTAGAGGATCTTGCTCTGGCAACAAGATTCATTGTAGTGACAGCAAAGGGCAGATTTGTATCCCATTGTTTTAGTGTATCACAATCACTGAAAGCTCTCTTAACTGGACTTTTGAAACTACTTGGTAATTATTTATTGGTTTAATGTCGTAACATCTAAACTTATCACTTATACTTAACAACATAAAATCTATGATTCCTTTTCAGATATTATAATTGGAATTCCATCATTACAAGCACAAAATTTAGATACTAAAATTCGCGAAGAACGTTGTCGATATCTCGTCGCTGAATTAGTATGCACGGTATGTCTCATAATTTTCTACTTAAGAGCAAGAAAATATTACCTTTCAAGATATCGAGAAAAGAACTAAAAACTTATGAAAAAAAAAAAAAATAAATAAAATATCCAACGTGAAATATTTGCATCTGAAAATTTATTACTCTCTATACTTTATTTAAAAACGTGAAATACTTTTTTTTAACGCGTTTGAATATTCGCCAGAGGCAACATTTCTAATATTGATTGACATAACATGACCTTTGCTATCTAAAACGCAAAAGCGAGTATAACTTTATCACATCAATTCTGGTTCAACGCAGCCCGAATATGAGGACTCTTTGGAGCTGCTTTGCGGATTTGTGCGAAAGCAGCTTCGGCGAGCCGCAATGGAGAAGTTCGAAGTAGAACGAGAATCGTCCCAGTTGCTGCCTGTTCCTGTTCCCTTTGTCTTCGGTACTCCCGGTGGAGCTGCTGTTGATCTTCGGCTGTTCAATAAAGAGATCATCAAAAAGGCATTTCCCATTTTGGTCAACATACTGGAAAAAGAGACTCGGGGATGGTTCTTGCACTTCAGAGAGAGACTTATTTCGGAACTCAGGGCGCAGAAGAAACTTGATGAAGAAATTGAAAGGGTAATTTTCTGTTTCATAAAACTTTTCTTCGGAATTACATGAAAATCCTTAATGAAATATTTCGCTTCTGAGCAATAATTGTACAGATAATAATACATACTGTTCTTTAGGAAGTGAATGAGGCTGTTATGCAGGAATACTTGCAACGAGTGTATTCAAGTATAATGTCCCATCCAGACATCCTGGCATTAGGCGAAGGAATAGCTCGACTTCTAGTGCAGCAAGCTCAATCCGTTGTCTTAATGCACAGAGCTGTGGAAAATGTTCAGCAAAGACTGAATCGTACCAAAGACTCGTTGCGACGTAATATTAAACACGAACATCCTGTGTTATCTCGTATTGGCCCTTGGATGCGCGACAGGATGTACGAAGCGGAAGCCAATTTCATCGAGGAATGCGAGTGGAGTGCCCACGAAGAGGCTCTTTCCCTCTGCAGCCAACAAAACTTACAGCAAACAGTCTACTTTCTAAACCGGGACTTGACTTTCATGAGAGAGGTTCAAAATTATTTTCTTAAAGCAAATGAATATAATTGAAATAACACAAATAAATATAAAATTTACAAATAAATGTGATCATTAAATATTTTAAATGAAACTTCAGTTGCCACAGATTTATGAAGTGAGTACATTTTGATAACGTCACGTATTTCATTTTCTAGCGTGAACCAGTTCTTTTAAAAGAGTTAAGGAAAGTCAAAACACCAACAAGAAGTTTCCAGTGGCCCACGCAAATATGGTTCCCGAGAAACTGGATTGTGCGACGAAGTTTTCAAGGACAATCTGAAATCATTCCTACTGTTATAAGTAACACGCCAACGTCTATTACAACGCCACGTGCAGATCCAAGTCAGCCTGTGTTTCTCGTTGAAAGAGAAATAGTCCACACTACCACTACGAGGTGAAAATGTCTACTTTATGTCAGCGCATACAAAGACACTTTACTTTTGCTTTTAAGAAAGAATCTCGACTTATATTCAAAGAAAGACTTTTATAAAGTTTTTCAAAAGTTAATATATAAGAAAATGCTTTAATTCTGTTACACTTGTGACATTTTATTTTTATCATGTAAAAAATAAATCAAATAATTGTAGATGGCCAATGTGGCGTTGGATAAATTATATAGCAAGGACATGGTGTTGGATGTGGAATGCTATGTTCCTATTAGGAATAGCTGTACCCTGGTGCAGTTCATTTTCTCTGCGCGCATTATTGCTAACTCAACCATTTACACCGGATTTTGAATTAAGTCAACTAAACGGGACGTTATTTCCACGTAAATCTACTCAGACTCCTACCCTGTGTTCCAGGCTAACGAACCTTTGGAGACATATTAGTAAAAGTCGGACACGTTTTGAAACAGAACCTGATACGGGTAAATTGGTTCAAGTTCATTTAACATTAATAACGTTTCATATGATACTTTTAATGTAATAATATCATCGTTTTTTTTTTTTTCCATGTTTCGTTATTAAGACATTTTGTTACAGGATTTATTGGCAAAGGATTGACGAGGCATATAAACAGGTTCTGGAATTACGGCTTTAAAGGACTTCTAGGAACACTCAGCATTCTCTTTATCTTTCCTGTTCTTTGTATCGTTGTGAGCTTTGCCTCTTTGTTTTTAGCTCTGACGACATTTATATGGTACATGAAGTTTAATTAAAATATTATTTTTACTAAACTAATCCAATGAAATTTTGTTAGTTATTTAAAATAGATTTACATTTAAATATTCATATTTCATTAGTGGACTTTTTTGAATGTCTGTATTAATTTAATTTCTTTGTGTTTTATTTTAGGATGCCAGTTATTACCTTGACATTACATGCTTTTATGGCATTATTTATAGACTTAGACAGACCCTGCACAGGACGAAATCGGTTCTTCGTGATAGTAGAGGCACTGGTGTGGAATATTGGCATACAAGGTTGTTTACAACCTTTGCTGGCACTTTTTGTTGCGCTTATAATTTGCCCTATCCTTTCTTTTATAATTTTAACTGGTATGTATATTGTGCAATGCATAAAAACTTACACCATTAAAAATATAATATATCAAATTATTATTATTATACACGAAGAATTAAAACAATACACAATTGTCTTCAGTGGCAGTAATACGGTACTGGATAAGAGTTATTTGGGACACTGCAATGTTCCATTTCGTCATCAAAAATAGAGGACGAATTCCAGCGAGCGACAGTTTTGTTGCAAAAAGAATTGCGGGTCCAGGTTTAGCATCGAATTACTTTTATCAGGTATAATATAATTAAAAAGAAAATTAAGGGTAATTAATAATAAAATGAATAATAAAAACACATTTTTATAATTGGTCGTATTATTTAATTTTCAGATAAAACCGGAGCAAGCTCTAGCTGCGTTAGAGGCAAAATTAGAACTTGATGAACTGCTGGCGTTTGAAGTGGAAACTGAACGTCTTATTACACAACCACAAAGAGATTTCACGCAGTTCGTCGAGGCCTGCTTTGGTCCTTTTGCTGCCAGTCTTGCTAAACATAAGGACCCTTACAAGTCACTGGAAAAAGAAGCAAGGGATCTTGTTAGCGTTCTCCATGAAAAACTTGATCGTCGCAGGAAAGATTTACAAAGTGGCCTAGGAATTGCCGT
The DNA here is from genome assembly GCA_022817065.1 of Probaryconus sp. ZL-2020. Lineage (NCBI taxonomy): Eukaryota > Metazoa > Arthropoda > Insecta > Hymenoptera > Scelionidae > Probaryconus > Probaryconus sp. ZL-2020. The sequence goes on along the minus strand of JABFQA010001942.1, from coordinate 2,276 downwards.
TAGAAGTAAAATTAAACTCACAACTTATGACTTAAAGGTACACTTTTAGTATTTCTTACCTTGTCAAGCTCAACAACGCCTTATTAAAACACACTATATTTATCCAGGTTGTCATTCAACAAGGAGCAATGATGCTGGAACGTCTTTATCCAGCTCATGTTCTCACACGACTGTCTATAAACGAAGAAGAATTTTGGGAAAATAAGAGTCTTGGAGTTGGAGACTGGGTTGGTTTAGCAGACATGATGTACGCTGAAATATTTAGTCTGAATTTCCTACAACCGCTGGATGAAGCAGATACACGATTCAAGCTGGAACCACACCTTGGAGTCGACCTCTCGCGATATTTAGATATGTTGCACAATGCAGAGCTGGGAAGTATTAATGGGCCAGATCTGCTTGGAGCCGTTTATGCACCACGAGGAAATATTCAAATACATAGTCCATACCTAGAAGTGTCTGCTTTTAATCCGCGTGCCAAACAATCAAACAGTAGTCGGAATTCTACAAAAGGATGGTATGTTTTCTAAAATCCAAACTCCATCAAAAACGATTTCGTCATTCCAATTTTGATTTTGATAAAACAACGAAACTCTTCTTAATTCTAGTGATTCAACTGGATGGTGCACTCTGAAAATGAATAATCGCTCTTTATCTAGTGGAACAAAATCCGGAGAAATTCACTGGCAACCCTGGAAGAGGAATATGCGGCCATATAGTGCAGAAAAATTGCTAATTCCCTTGCCAATTCCACACCCAGTTCACATTGCAGTTACCATTCATAACCGTGACTCAGAAGACCCTATTCCACTCGATTCAGAATTGTGTCAAAATATTTTATGGGCGATCGAAGAATCACCCGGCGAAATAGCAATGGAAAGCATCAACCGATTTCGAAGTTGTGCAGACTCCAGTTTTGATTCTGTGGAGTCACAATCCTCAATGTCGATTGAAACTGGATTGGAAAAACAAGGGGAATTAGAAAAGACAGAAACAGAAGAGAAAGAGGCAGAAACTTATCATTGGACGTTGTCTAATTGGGGTGGTGGCATGGCTAGGAGGCGGAATAATTCTGGTTCAATTAAAGTGGACTTGGCTTCGCCAGAGGACATTACTTTGGATACTGATACTACCAGGGTCTTGTTCAGTACTTACGGTACAACCGTTTAAACTAATCCCGGATTATTTTTTTATCATTTTTATATTTTTTATCGGTTTTAAGGTTGATAGATGAAGGAAAACCCATTTCAACACTCACATTAACTAATTTTTATAATTAATATTTTAGAACTGAATCGTTTTAAGAACTGTTAAAAATTCTTTTTAATAGTAGCCGATAAATTTTTTAGAATAACGTATTCTAGTGTTTTGATTATTGCTCATGGACTGGATGTAGAAGTAAAAGTGAATATTTGTAAACGCTTTGTTGAATTTTATATATAATATGATTTATGTTTGATTTTATCCATTTATATATACTTCAAAAAACAAAAACAGTCAATAAAACTATAAAAGATTGACATTTTCCATATGCACTTTTAACTGGATGGAGAGCACAAAAATATTAACTTGGTTTTTAAAATGAAATTATAACAAAATATAAATAAAGAATAATCAGCCCTAGAATACTTATAATTACGATACATTTTTGTTAAAAGAATTGCATTAATTACTGTTTAATTGAGACGCATTTATTTTTATAATTATTAATTAACGTTGTTTTCAACGTTTTATCACTTTGATAATCTATTCTACTGATATTACTGATTTTTATATGAACGAGATTCCGTGATAATCGAACACCATTACTTCGAGAAGATGAATCGTTTCGACTCGATAATTAGTATAATGTTTTATATAGAGCTCTACAATTTTTTTGTCTCTTCTAAAGGCTCTTATTAGAGAATAATAAATCGCAATTTAAGTTTAATTATGTAAATAAATGACTTCTCACTTATGCCTTTCATCTGTTTCATATGATTGGTTACGATTTATTTTGAAAAATATTTGATCCATAAATATAATAAACAAATTTTTAATCTTATGCAAAATTTACAAAAAATAATAAGAGAAAAATAATTAATTAATAATGAAAAAATATGAAAGTATTCGGAAAAAGTTTGATCAAACATTTTTCACATAAATAAATGAGGAACCAAATGAATGATTGAATAAAATATAGTTATGATTCTAGTTTACAAATATAAATTTAACCAGAGTTTAAACATGATTATTAAAGAATAAAAGTTATTAAACTAATTTGCAAAATTTCTGTG
>JABFQA010001941.1:0-12311 GCA_022817065.1 Probaryconus sp. ZL-2020 | reverse complement strand
TAAAACCAAAATTTTTTGCTGGTCTACTAAATAAATTAGAAAATTATTTAATGATGATAATATTTGAAGATTCTTTTATGAATGAACCTCAAGTTAACAGACTCGAGCTAGCAGATTGGCCCGAAAAGCATGGGTGCTCAACCTGAAATTATAAGTCAATACTGAATGGTAGGGAAACGACCATATTCTGCAAAAATTTTCTCAAAGAATGGAATCACATTTTTGAAAATGTGGTCGTTTGCTTACCTCTCTAAGCATAATTATAAACAAATTAAATTGCAAAAAAGCAGAATGTCGAGTCTGCTGAGTTATAACTTGACTCTGAGGAGTAAATAAAAGACCAAATTTTGCAAAAATGTTCTCTAATGGTAGAAGCAACTTTTTGCAAAATTTGGTGGTTTGATTACCCCTACAAAAAAGTTATAAACAAATTAAATTAAAAATAAAAACGAAACTTTTAATCTGCTGAGTTATACCTGAAATTTGGTCGTTTGCTTATCCCTTAAATTTCAGTCAGCAGACAGGAAATTTTGCTTAAATTTAAATTGAAAATTAAAGTGACGCGCGTAGCGTGTAATAAATCTAGTTTTGTATAAAATTCTCTACTGTGGAGGCCTTAAGGTTTCAGATTGTCACGCCGCAGCGGCCGAACAATGCATTACTTAAAGTAATAATCGCGCGCAATTTAAAGACCTGCAATTATGCCCTAGTAAAAATTGAAGTTGGGCTGATTTTAGGACCTAAGTGGGCGTGCCCTATTTTAAGTAAGGGCCTACCTAGGTTTCAACTTTGGCCCTAGTAGGGCGTGTAATGCCTTGCCCTTCAAATGCCTAACTACCTTCCTACGCAGGAAATTATATTCTTGCATGAAAATTAAAAATAAACTGAAAGAAATTGAGCAGGAAAATGCTTACAATGGTAAAAAAAAGCAAAAAATTATGAAGCATAAAATAAAAAAAGGCGCCAAAGCTGAGAACTGAAGTCGCGCCTCTCATCTAACTCTTACCACTACCTACAACAATTTAATATTTTGTTAGTTCTTGTTCTAGAACTGTTATATGAAATTCAAGAACTCTTTTTTCATACACACAATATATTCATTAACAAATTTTTGTATTTAGCGTGTAAAATTATTGAAACAATATATCAATAGTATGGAATATTCATATAAATTATTTAATAACAATTTCTGTAACAGAGAGTTAACACCCTCGGTTGGCCGCGACAAAAGGTTAAAACAAAACTTAAGCACAAATTAATTAATGACTTAATTACAGCAGAAATGCGTTTAGAAAATGTCAATATCATGTATAAATAGTTTAAGTGATTAAAGACTATAAAGGCTATTTTAAATTATGTTATCCATCATAAATTATTATTTACGAATAATTATAATACGGTGTCGGTAACAAAAATGTCTCTCATTTTCTCACTTTTCTTCGAATTCTTTTCATCCCTTTTATTATTTGGAATGACCGATTTTTTTTCTCAACTTTCGGAAATAAATAATTTTACACTTTTTCGTAATTGTTGTAAAAAGGTGTTTTCATGATTTTATGACCTAACGATAATTCTTTTTAATTTCAGTCGATAACGTACAATCAGCTGGTAATATGGAAAACCTACCAGCTTTTTTTTTAGTAGTGCGCTTAGGAATTTTACGAACAGCGGGTGAAATTCATAGAAAAAAGATTCACGAGGAAAACCCGTAGATAAACGTATCCAAAATTCTTATAAAACTTTTCTAAATTTTAGAAAAGATTTTAAATTGTTCTGAAAAATTGATTTCAATTTAAATCTATTAGAATCCTTTTGATTAATATATATTAACACCCAAAGAATCCCAAGTATTCCTAAGAATTTCCAATTGCAATTTCATAACTTAAGATAGAATATCCGTGAACAAGGACAGAGTTATGCATTTTTAATGCGCTTAATAAAAAACCTGTGATTTTTCTGAAAAACAGATATTATATTCTTCGTGGCTTACTCTACATATTCTTCATGCATTAAAATTTATAGGTAACTGGCCAAATTATGCAGATAATCACGTTAATCAAAGTTAACCTTGAAATACATTGTCTTATATGGCGGGGTACAACTATATTTTTTTAATGCATGATGATGAATTTGTAGAATAAGACTTCAGGAATATTATAATATTCCAGCAAAATTTCAGCAAAATCATAGGTTTTGTAATTTTCGGATTTTCTACCTTAAATAGTTTCTTATCGAACATTTTCTTAACTTTACAAGATTCTTTCCATCCTTTTAAATGATAAAATACTGACTGATAAATGTTCGATAGCAGATGGCGTTATAAAATTTCGTCTGCGGCGTGTTTCCGTCCATCGGACATCGCACAGCAGTTAGAATTAAACACGGCCGGTATGTTGTTTCCCTGACGACGGACTTTTTTACCCAACGCTCGCCACGCGCAAGCAGTACAGTTGCTCGTTCAAAGTTGTCTCGCGTATGTGCTGCGCTGTGCTGTGCTGTGACTGGCTGCTGACACTCGGCTTTTGTTTACCTCTCTGTTTATAACCGCCCAGCTGTTGTTTGGAGCGACGTGTGTGTTCACGTCGTCAAAGAGCGAGGAACAATCATTTCCCGGTTAAACTCCGCGACGTGGAAAACCTTGAGGAACGAACAATTTTTTTTTTAAGTTTTCTGTGAAAGAAGCACGCGACTACCAAGCCAGGATGAAAGTCACCGTGACGACACTCAGCGACTTTATTTTCATCCTGGACGTGAGCGAGGACCTAGAGCTGGAGAACTTCAAAGCCTTTTGCGAGATCGAGAGCGGCGTTCCGGCTCGTGAGATAGTCATATATTTCAACGGCCGGCCGTTGATTGATGATAAAAAAGCCCTGAAACACCATGGGATTTGCGACGGCGATGCTGTGATACTTCAACACATGCACCAGAGTAGCGGTGGCTCGTCCTCCTCGTCGTCCTCGCTCACGCTACCTCCTGCCTTCAATGGAAGTATGACTTTTTGATTGTTCTTAGTTTATTTAATAATTCCTAAAAGACAAACGAAATACAAGAACCGTACATACAAACATTACATGAACATTACACTAAAAATAATCTTTTATTCTAGATGTTCCAGTTCTTGATTTTAGTTCGATCAGAATTCCTGGAGCTTCAACTTCCAATAACAGTTCGTCCGGTCGCACTCAAAATGCAGGAAATGCAGGAAGCGTAGAGGATCCCGGAATGATCAGGCACATGTTCCTAGCAAATCCTGACCAATTAGCATTGCTCAAACAAAATAATCCAAGACTCGCCGATGCCCTATTATCTGGAAATCTTGGTAACATTTTTTAGTAGCTTTGACAAACAAAAGCTGTCTATATCTTTATTTATAATTTTATTATTGAAGAAAAACCAAAAATTGAATGATTGCAGATGAATTTGCAAAAGTATTGAAGGAGCAAATAAAGATTAGAGAAGAAAGACAGGCGCAACATCTGAGGATGATGAATGCCGACCCATTTGACACCGAGGCGCAGAGATTAATCGCCGAAGAAATTCGACAGAAAAACATCGAGGCGAATATGGAGGCGGCGATAGAATATAATCCCGAGACTTTTGGGACTGTAGTTATGCTTTATATAAACTGTAAGGTCAACGGCCACCCAGTCAAAGCATTTATCGATTCAGGTAAACGACACTTGAAACAAACAAAACAGAGGAAAAAAAAAAAAAAAAAGAGTTAGATAGATAGATAGAGAGAGAGAGAGAGAGAACCAAAAGAATAATAACTCTGTTATTCTCTCGTTGGTGTGTTTTTAAATTTTAAATTTCAGCATGATGAAACAATTGACTACAAAACAAGGAGATCGAGTTACACTTTTGCAACAAACGCGTGTTTGCATAAATAGAACATCGAATAAAGCAAGCGCCGCGAAAATCTCAAAAGAAACATATTTTTATATCGCGTCATTTGACTCTGAACGCGCTATTTTTATATATCGAAACAGACTGTTTTTCAAATGAGCTGGATTCAATTGGTCTTTTATTTTCGAGGCTCGTGAATTTTTTAACGTTATTTTTGCGCTTAAACATTTGCGTCTCGAGAGAAACCGAAGACATTTAAAAATACATTATTCATTTTAAAACAGAATGAGAAAATAAAAATTGTACAAACCTAAGAAAATTACGAAATCTTGTAGGAGCTCAAGCGACAATCATGTCAGCTGCATGTGCAGAGAGATGTCACATTATGCGACTGGTGGACAGTAGATGGGCTGGGGTGGCAAAAGGCGTGGGAGTCCAACGTATTATAGGTCGCATTCACATGGTGCAAATCCAAATTGGTAGCGACCATTTAACAACGTCTTTTAGCGTCCTTCAAGAGCAACCAATGGACATGCTTTTGGGATTAGATATGCTCAAAAGACATCAGTGTTGCATTGATTTAAAAAAAAATGTTTTAAAAATTGGCACTACAGGAACAGAAACTCCATTTTTAACTGAAGGTTGGAAAAATTACATTTACCTTTTGATATTTTATTAATTTAAAAAGTATTTAGAATAGAAGCTGAATTAGAAGAACTTTTTAGGTGAACTGCCAGAATGCGCTAGACTTAGTGGAAGTAATGACGGCGACGACAAAGACCTTCAAAAAGCCTTGGAAGCCAGTTCAAAAGAAGCTAAGAAATTGAGATCACAAGGTCGTTATAAATACTTTTAAAAAACTAGTTAACAAAATAGCTACACCATCTTTAGTAGGAATTGCTACATATTACAATTTTTTTAGATCAAGGAGTAACAAATACACAATCCACTTCAGGAGCTTCGGCAGCTATGGATACAACAACGATTTACCCAAGAGATCCTTTTACGGAAACAACAGTTAAAGAAATTGAAGCGATGGGCTTCACAAGAGCGCAAGTTATCAGCGAATTGCGAAGATTTAACGGTGATAAAGCGCAAGCCACTGCGGCACTGTTTGCAAAATCGCTCAAGTTCTAATGAACGTCACCAAAGAACAAGATAAAAACTATATAGAAAATAACAGAATGAAAAAGAAAAAAAAAAAAATGGAAAAATAACGGAAACCAGAAAAAGGCGCGCCGTGAAAAATAACTGAAACAATTATAAATAATAATTTCAGAATGGTGCTTCAGTTCTATTTGTTGGTGTTCGGGTTGTGGGTAAAAAAAAAGGACTTTTATACATATATTTAATTTTGCCGAGTAGATTTTATTATCAACCAATTTTGCATGACTTAATGATAAGAAAAGTATAAAAAAGAAAAAAAACAAAAAAAAAAAACATGCACAGATTGCATTTATTTCCACTTTTGGAATTGTTCCTAAAACGAAGTTGAAATACAAATGTCCCAGAACTACCAATGTTATTTCCAAGAAATTTTGTAACAATACAAAATAAATTCCAGTTCCAAATGCAATGTATTTGGAATCAGAAGACATGGAATCGGCATGTACGTTTAATGCAAATTCATAATTCGCGAGAAATCTATCATGTTAAGTCTCGCGTGTGTATATTTTAACAAAAATGGTAATAAGAAGAACCATTGATACTACAAATTTACAAAGGGAAAGAACAACTTATAAAAATAATAAAAATATACAATTGAACAGACTGCGCAACATTAATAAAAATATACAGATTTTATATGACTTTGTTTATTAATGAAAACTTTGCTGTTGGTTACTTTTTTATATGAGTTTTATTCATTTCTTTCCAAACAATGTTAATTGTTTAATTATATGCATATAATTTGTAATAAATATTTAATAATAATATTGGCATTTTTGAGTTTTTGAATTACCGGAAACTTTATTAAACTTGTTTATTTTTATGGTTTTTATGATATTTTTGCATTTTTCCATTTATAATCATATTTGTTAATTAAAATTGAAATTTATTTTACAGTTTTAAGCCAAATAATTTTAAAAAGTACCGTAAGGAGAACTTAATTATAATTGACACTTTGATACATTTTTATGATGACCAAGTGATGATATGAACTTACCATAAGCTGATACAATGGATAGTTCTGTATACCCTTTTGATGGACAACTACCCTTAACAGATCATTTATCTAATCTGTGAATAAACCATCTGAAACATATTCCTTCGATTTTCAAAATTGTTTGCACAATTTCGTGGTATATAGTTGACAATTCAAAATACTTTTTAAAAATGTAAAATTAATTAAAAAATTGCTTTTAATGCAGATATATAAATTGTATGCATACGACAAGACTATAAAACGTTTGAATGAAACTTTATATCATAACGGTCAATTACATAAATATACAACTTTTCAGGCACTTGGATTTTTAATTCAAATGTTCGTGCCAATTAGAAAAGAAATGTCTTTTCTTCCTCATCTTGTGTATCAAAAATTATAATTTCAAATTTGCATAATGAAAAAAGGGCAAAGAAAATGTGTTTGAAATTTTAAAAATAATTTCCTCGTAAGTTTAAGTGACACTGTTTTACGAAGGGTTAACGTATTTTAATGCTAAGGGGTGCACGGTTGCGCCTATACTTTGCACCATTGTCCTAGTGTACCTGCCGTAACTACTACCCATCTAGGGACGTCCAAAACTCTTGATGGGTTGACCTCATCACAGCATGCCTCAACTATTGTATAGAAAACATCTGATATGATCGAATTAAATCAAGGGCAGAAGCATGCGAAAGAATTTATATTTCTTCACACTTTAAAGTTTTCAACACATTGTTTTTTAATGTTTAATTGATCCAATTAACAAGTACAAAAATGATAGATGTCTTATAAATTTAGATGAATTACAAATTAATTCAAAGAAAAGCTGTTTTTTTTAGTTGGCATTTCCTTGTTCGAAATTCAACATATTGTTCACACATTTTGTTATGACATAATGCTTCTCATCACCAACACCAGATGATTCGCCAATCTGTCCAGCAGATTGTTTTTACAATCAGCAAAGGACGTTTCACTTCACCGTTTTGAAACAATAAGGGATATAAAACTTTCATTGGTTGCTAACAGAAATTGAGAGTAAACGTATTCAATTCCCACCAATGTTCTTTCTGTTTTCAAAATGTATCCTACTGAATGAAAAAAAAAAAAACAAAAACAAAAAACTTAGGGAATTGCCTCTATTTGTCGTTAACATTAATTTTTCAGAAATTGAAATAAATATAAATCAGGAGATCGGGATATTGAAAATAGAAAATCAGCTACGAATCTTGATAAATTTAGTTTAACTTATTCAAGTCTCGGGTAAATGCAAAGTTGATAACAACATTTCTGGGCGAGGAAGAGTTAGCCGGAATCGGAGATACGGCGAACGCATGTGTGACTATCGATCACCCTGAGAGTCACCCTTGATGGTCCCCTCAGAAATTCTCATGGTTCCGAGTTACACGAAATTTACCTAACATAGGCATGGTAGGTGCTTTACTCCGTCTCGCTTTCTCCGGCGTCGCAGCTTCCCTACGTATTCCACCCTTTTCTCCCGATGCCGGTGGCTCTCTCTTACTCTTTACATCAGCTTCACAATTCCAGAGGAGCCTATAACAGAGGGAGAGGAGAGAGAAAGCTTGTTACAGTTGTGATGGACCCTCCGTGCCTTAGCACGAGGAGAGAGAAGCAAAGGGGGAGATGCTTTTAGACTTTGGAATATTCACGAGGCTAGTCTCGGACAAACGATATACAACTTCATCAAGCAGACTCACGCCGCTGTTTGTGCTTTAAAAATTGAAAGACAAATTTCGAAAACTGTCGAACAAGGCGAGTAGTCGCTTTATTGGATTCACAAATATTTGCCAACTGCAAATGTTACAGTCGAGGGCTTATTGATTTTGGATATTTTCGAAAACAACTCGATGGGGAATTGCTTTCCATTCGATAATTGGATTTAAATTCATTCAAAATTTTATTGCCTCAAAAATTGCCAAGTCCTTTTTTGAAATCACGTTATCATGAGAAATTGAAATAATTGTTGTAAACAGAAATAATTATAATGAGAAACATTGTATTTTGTCACATTTAAATACATCGCGAAAAGTTTCGAAGTTTGGATGCCGTTGAGTTTGAGAATTCGAATGCACCTAACTCTGTCGACAACTGGCAATCATATAAAGATAATTTGACGTGCGTTATAATCGCACTTTTCGAGAACAGAGAAAACAAAAATTCAGTGACTATGAACACAGTCAAGTATGTACTGTGTGTTGGAAAACATGTCCGTTGAGAGTTCAACACTTTGTTGAATCGACTTGGCACCATACGCTCGTCTTTCATCGATCGCAGGACAACTTGGACAGAGAGTGTATATCCTGCTGGAAAACGTTTCAGGACATTGATAACAAATTGTTCAACCTCTCTCCATTGAATCCTGTATTGACTGATTTATTATTTTTATTTTGTAGCTTCGACAGAATATCACGTTCAAAAGAGTTTACCATATAATCAGTATTTTCGTATAATCTTGAAAGTTAAAATTTTTTGTTCAAATTAAAAGCGTTCATATTAATTCAAATTAATTGAACGCTCAAAAACTTTTCAGATGATTTGATTGATCTTGACATAATTTTAAGAATTTTCTAAATTAATCATTCTGTGATTACAAATTGGATAAAATGTTCTTTAATGCCTCTATCACTTTTCGCAACTATTCAGGGTTGTAATTTCTGGACAGTGATAATTTAAAAAGGATTTCTTTTTTTTTTTTTTTTTTACATATATTTTTAACTCGAATAATATCCATACCAGGATCTGAGAATCATTGATCGTCGTAGAGGGGTTTGTCACCCTCAGTGCTTTGCAGAATGTTGCCGCTGAAGGTGGCAGTGGCGATGGACAGAAAAGGGGTTTCTGCGAGGTGATTTGGTGGGCAGTTAGGGTGGACTTTAAAGTCTAACAGAGAGAACACACGAAACGGAGCTTGGGCGAATATAAGCTGGCTTCCAGCTTCAGTTATTTTAGAAAAATTTCCTGCTAATCAGCCGTTCTAATAGTCATCTCATCATCAGATAAATATTTTATTCTGCAAGATCACATTTTCAAATTTTCACTCGATATTTCAATTGAAATTTATAAAACTGAAAACTTAAACAAAAGGAATTAAATTGAAATTTAATGGATTCGTTTGAATTCTCTTTAAAGGAGGAACTCTAGTTAAGGACATCTATTAACCATAACAAGGCCCTTGAATTGGGAAAATTTGTCCGGAGCACGTGTTTCTGCAAGTTATTTAAGTTTGCAAATAAAAAAAGACACCCTTTCATGTTTAAATGAAGACAGTTAAAAATAAGAAGGAGAAAACAATTTTCAACGCTATGTCCGTCAAGTCCAGCCGGTGGAGATGCGAGTATTGATCTAACTTTACTCCTCCTCTATTTTCTACCACCTCCTTCGTCTCCATTACTGACTCCTTCTCAAGCAAACCATACATGTTCCTGGAAGGTCGAGCGAGAGGATCATAGAAGAAGAACAGTCAAGACAAGGATGACCAGAGTCCAGCTTTTCAGTCTGCCCTAGAGCCAGGAGCGTTTGCTCTTGCACGCCTTTGCAATACTCGACTCGTAGACCTCGTCCTCCGAATTTCCCAAAAATCTCGGATTTGCATTTAACACGTCTGAGGAATTGTATGGAGCTTTGGAATTTTTGTTTATGGCCTGTTAATTGTTACAGTTGAAACGACAAATTTCTATTTCTATTATCTTTAGTCGAATTTCAATTTCAAATAATCAAAATGCCATAAAATCCATTTTCCATAGTTAAAAGACTATTTTTAATTCAACAATGGCCCATTGTTATGCAAAATTTATAAGGACATTAATTGGACTAATTGATTTATTCAAGGAAATAAAATCTAAAGGTAATAATACATATCCCAAAAAATTGTATAGAAATTATCATGTATAAAAGGATGATATATACGCGCAAGGTACCGTGTGCATTATATGGTACGTTAAGATCAGTGGAGGAAATGTGCGCTGGGACCCTGAGTCCCCAAAAAGACGTCTACCTACGTTAAGTTATTCGTTATTCTTCTTTCACTTTATCCACTCACATAAATAATACAGCAATAACATACCTGAATAGTTACTATAACACACGGAACACAACACAAACACGTGCATAAAAATTATTCCAATTCCGCAGTTCCTGAGTCCTTTTTCGCCGGTACCATTTAAAGTTTAAACGACGAAAGACTAACGGTTTTATCAATTTCGTACATGACACTTATGTCTTTGCGCACAAACATTCTGTATTTTTTTTTTTTTTTTTTTTTATGTAGCATATATGAAGTTGAATTTAAAGTGACCTGAGGAGCGCCACCACCTGTGTTCCCGAACTGGAATACAAGTTTTTTTACGCTCGTGCAGGGTCACCTTTGGTGTCAGAAAATTGCGGAAATGATTGAGCCGTCGCGTGGAGGTCTTCACAATGAATATGGTGACCGTTGACTTAAAAACTGACCGCTTCAACCTTTTATCCGGCTGCGACTTGAATTTCTAATCGCCGGACAAGTTCATACAATGCATCACATCAAGAACCTGTTACTTTGATATATCGCGTTATATGCTATTATTATGTAAGATGAACATATGTTTCTTCAGTCCAAGTCTTTCAAAGTTCGTTTAATTATGGCGTTGTTTAACATTTATGGGATATTTTGGAAAATTCGTATTTTTGGCCCTTGGACCTGGAACTATTTTTAAACCTTGGGATCGAAACTTGAGACTTTCTAGAAACAATAATTATTTTTTAAGTCTTCTAAATTGGATTTAAAATTTTTTCTATGGTCGTAATGATCTTGGAATCTTTTGGATTTGATGTAACGTAAGAACTGGAACAAAAATTCCCAAGAACCAAAGGAATATTCTATTCCCAAAAAACATCTGCAGGTTGAAAAGTACTTTGATACTGATCTGAACATTTGTAACAAGATAAAATTTGATATCTCCACTTATAGTCGCGGGACAGCGCGGGGTCATCACCGTGAGACTAAGGGTCATGAATGTCCTGGATACCGGTTTGGTTCTTAAGGGCCATCGGATATCCAGAAAAGGTAAACCAGTTCATGAAAAGGAAATTCGTCCAGGAAAGAAATAATTGAAAGGGTTGGACACCGTGCGTTTGGCAGCACGCGCTCGGGGTCGTACCCTGTTCCCACTCAATTAAGAATTTATTATAACGCAGCGGGACGACGATCGCCAACCGGCTTCTTCCTCGTCATTTTTACCGGTACCGGTCATTTTGCTCGCCCGAAGGCGCCTCGGCCCCTCTAACGGCTAAAAATCCGAATCGAGCGTTATCCGATCAACTTGTTTTCACGAGGCGAATGATACAGATATTTTTTTCCGAGCAGGTAAATAACGCAAAAATGACGAACGAAACGTAGTAGCCTTCAGTTATCTTACCAGTTTGGCTGGTCATAAAGTCGCGGGCCACCGGAAAAGGTACTCGATCGTGCGCGCCGTGTCATTTTATGTATTTTTTTTTTTTTTTTTTTTTTTTTTATTTTCAAGAGCTCGTTACCGTCTAAACAAGTTGTTAACATGGATTTGCGACTGAAAATAGTTGTTTGTTGTTTGATGGACAGGCGACGGTAGGGGTCGCGTTTACGTGTACCTTCTTCCCGAGGTTCCCGGGGTGGTGGGGCAAATCGGTTAATATTCAGAATATGAAATTTCAGAAAACATTTTTGTTTCTTGTTTTTTAATTATTCTTTATCGCCAAACAAATCATTTTACCTGAACAACGTGGACTTTAAATTATGGCACTGCCGTCTTTAATTGTGCAACCTTTTGAAAATTAATGACAATTTGATTTGAAGTGAAAGTTCTTTGAAAAGCACGCCGATAAATTATAACAAGCATTTGATATAAGGCCATCCACTATATCCTATTTTAAATGGTTATTTATAACCTGGGGAAAATATATGTTTCTATATATTAAGGGTGCAAATCCACTCAACCGACTGTATTCAGATAACTCGGATTCGGTGCTCTGAAAAATAAGCGTAACTTTTGACGTTGCAAAACGAACAATTTCTCTATTAAACACTTTGTTTTTTTTTTTTTTTTTTTTGTTTTTAACTTAGAAGTATTAAAACAGATAGAAAAAAGTTTATAAAATAAATTCAAATACTTCGTAATCGAAAAAAATCTGATAAAACCCGATAAGCTCGTTATAAAAATTCAAGTTGACCTTGCTCTGACTTTTATGGTGGTAATCAATGTTCACTCAAGGTTCATCGCTTAGTCTCCTGACAACAAAGCTTATGTGGGATACCGTGTAAAATACCGCGCTAGTATGCTGTGCCGAG
>JABFQA010001940.1:0-12314 GCA_022817065.1 Probaryconus sp. ZL-2020 | reverse complement strand
TGTTTAATTTCGTGAAGGGATTTTTTCTTTTTTTTTTTTTTTTTCTGAAATTGTATTTGTTTTCGTTACTTCGATTTGGAAATCATTATTAATGAACGGAAATTGAAAGGCGTTAACTCTGTTTCGATACATTTTTAGCTCAACAGAAATTATCCCTCGTTAAGATCTGACAATTTTTAAATCCAGATAAAAGGGGAATCCGATTAGGATTAAGATTAACTTCCCATTTTTTCACCTCCGAGCCAAAATAAACAGACCCCATCCTGGATTCGGTAATGCTGTTGCCCTTTTACGTGCCTTCTTTTTAAAAGCACAATCGCAATGTTTGTTATTTTTTAGGGGCATTGTACTGTCGGATAAAAAATGTTAATGAATATTTTGATTTTAGAACGTTTTTTTTTACTCACCGGTTTCCAAGTCGATGGTGTAAGACAATCCAGCCCATGGGTCTTCCTCCTTCTGAGTGGCAGTTTCACTTTTTACGTTCTGCAAAAATTATCACACAAGTGTTGTCAAAAAATTTGTCAGACCTGTTTAATTTCAATAGAAATAGTTCGAAACAAAATGTGAGTTCTTGACGTGTTACAAATTAAAATTCAACAGAAGTTGTTACAATTGTCAATACAGTTGACACGATGCTGTCAAATTGACGCAACCATCGTCCTATAAAAACACGAGTTCGTGTGAAAAAAAGAGAAAAGGAATCGTAGTAATGAGGTAGAAATAGTTTTTTTTTTTTTTTTTTTTAAAAGCGTGAGATTTAGAAGTCAAGAAAGAATGGTCGAAAAGTACGTTTACGTTTGACGAGTTAGTTATCGCTCTCTTCGCACCTCTCTTTAGAAAATATCTCAGCAACGTCACGAACCCTGATTTTCAAAAGGTTAAAAAAATCCTTTACCAGTAAGCAACCAGTCTACACAATAAAACATCTATCTTCAAAAAGCAGCTTATTTAACTCAACTGCTACATTAAAAATTCCTATTATAATAATTATTATTATCGCAATGAAATTACTGATATCTCAGAAAAGAATAAGATCCCCAATTTTTAAATTGGGGACTGAGTTGAAAGTTTGAAAAAATGTTACAGTTATGTGCTGTATGAGAATTTCTTAATCATTATTACAATTTTTCTTTTTAACTTTTCTTTTTTCCGATTGTTAAATGTCGAAACTCGTTCACATTGATCAGAAAAAAAAAAAAATTTCTAAGTACACCGCTGGATACCAAAAATTTGATCGTCATCTTTTCCAGTATAGAGTTAAAAGAGTTGCATTCAAGTGCTATCGTCTGTATAATTTCTTTTTACTCTGAATATTGTATTTGAAAAAAAAAAAAAAAATAAGTGAGAAAAAAAGAATCCCATTGAAAATATATCTGATTCTTCGTTTTCATGTTTTTTATTAGAGTATTTTTGACAAGTTTGTGTCAAAAATGATTATGATTATTTCTGAAGTATTTATTGGTAACAGAAAAACAAATTGATCTGATCCAGTTTTTTGCATTACTTTTTTTTAGAAAGTATGAATTTCGTAATGAAATATGGTTCTGGTTTGTTTGATGACTGGAATGCGTTTAAACTGGAAGCCGAGTTAACGTTGAAGTAATATATGTCTATATAGTCTACGTTTTATCTAATCAGCAGCTTTTCTAAATACATTCAAGTGATGTCATCTCATTAGACGTGGTTTCATCTGGTTAAGTCTGGTCAAGTCTGGATAATTTTGCCTAGAATTGGTTTTATCATAAAAGTAGCATATCGTAATGATAAACATAAACAAAATCACACCTTTCATTTCTTATCATTAAAGCCAACATTAATTTCAATCATTTATACATAAAAAAAAAAAATATATTTCAAATATTTCTATATTTAAACAAGTTACAAATCTAATCATTTTTAATTAGCATGGTCATCATCAATATTATAAACTGTTTTATTTGATTTACAAATAGATGCGTTAAAACAAACTTAAATACTACTCAAAGTCTAGATAACTAAATTGAAACAAGGTCACAAATAGATAAAGAACAAAAAAAAGTACTTTAAGTTAATTTAATAAAATGTAATTTATCAAAAACATAAATGATATAGCCTTCAACACTTCTCATTGTAATTCAACGAATTAATTTCATCAGCCAACGTGAACAACGAAATCCTGACGTCTTTATTATGGAAAAAGACCCCAGCGACAGGAAAAAAAATTTCTAATTTTCCAATGAAAATCGTCTGAACAATTTGTATAACATTATTCGTGAACATTGACGAATAAACGAGAATCCATCGTGTTTCGTTCATAGAGATGTCATAAGCAAACGACCCTCGCAGGACCCAAGGGTAGATCTGCAAGAGAACCGTGGCTCGTCAATGGCGGCTGTACAACGCTGGCTACACTGAAATGAGTTTAATGAAAACAGCATTGTACTCCAACCATTAATCATAGCCAGGTCCTGATAGTTACCATCCAACCAATGGCTCGGTATTATAGGCGGCTTCCCCCCTGACCCCGTGCCTCACCCCTTCGCCGCTCACTCTTCCCCCCATCGCTCTTCTTTCTCTCTACATGATGTATCGTCGTTGAGTGGTGTGTTATTTCGAGCTCCAAAGGTTATGAATATGAAATCTAAAGCGCTCTCTTCTACTCCGAGCCACCCCGCGACCATGGATCATGGCTCCTAAAAGGAAAGAATCCAACAACGCAACTGCCGACAAGTCGCCGCCAAAGCGCAATTAAGTCCGCGCTTCGCTTTTGTGTTCCATCAAATTATCATTCAACATTGTTCCTAAATTTCTCATTCAATGTTATTAATGGACCGCGGTTACTTTTATTATCTCGTCGATGGGATGTTCTATTTCCTTCGGGAATTTTGGAATTTGAATTTCACTCCAGGAATTGATCGGTGAAGTTCTATACGGTCGATGACTCATAAATTTGGTTACCAAATTTCATTGAAATCCTCGGTACTTGTTCTTAAGATCTTGATATTATTTCCATCGACAAAATGAGACACTCGGACCCAGTTTTAGATAGAAGATCCTTTCAACAGTTGTTCGCCAACCTAAATTCCTGAGTGAATGTTTCAAAGATCCCCTCGATTCCACCATTCAATCTTTGCATGACAAGATTTATACGGACTACGTGAACTAATTGAACGTCCACCTCGATGTGTCATCATTATCCGAGCGCCTTCTTTTTTTTTTTTTTTTTTTTTCCTTTTTTTTTTTTTTTTTTTTTTTTCCTTTTCTTTTAATCATTCTCGGTCGGTCAGCGACAATGGGGGTCTTGTCATCGAGGGACTCGCATTACTGGCGTAGCTTTCAATTATGGCTTTTTGAGCGTCCACCTCGTCCGACCGTCTCGATCTAAAAGCTTGAAAACAATACAAACTAGGAGCGTCCTGTCGATCAAACGACGAGGCCTCGATACAAAGTCAACGTCCCACTGTGCTCTCGCACAATGCAGGAGTCATCCTTTCGCGAAACGATAGAGGATTTTGGTTCTGGGTTCATTGCATTCCAACGAAAGACGTCGATCTGACGTCAGTTTTGATATTACCATCGATTTGAATATAAGATGAATAAAATGCTAGAGAAAACAACGAGGCACTGTGAAAGATAATGTAGAGAGGTGAAAGATAATCGACCTTGGTTCCCTTCAAAGTCTATTCGCGACTGGCTAAAGGTCGCAACGGATCAGATTTATATCCTACTTTTCACCTATACTTTTCACTATCATTGAATTGTGATACTATACACGTAGAAAAAAGTTTTAGGAAAAATTACTGTACCTAACAAAAATCAAGATGTATGAAAAATTATGAAATGTTTCCAATACATTTTCCTATTTGGTTTGGTAAAAATTATAGAAAGTTTCATGAATTTTTTATTATACCAACCAGAAAATAGAAAAATTTATTGGAAACATTTCGTACTTTTTTAATCAAGTGCTCGTAGATAAAAGTTTTTATAGAAATTACTATAAAATAGTAAAGTGAGAATAAAATCTATTGTGAATGGTATTTATTATAAGTTTGTAGAAAATTTAATATAATTCACAGAATTTTCTTATACAATATAGTAAAATTTAAAGGATTTCTCATAATTTTGTATGAACATTATGATAAATATCGCTTACACAAAATTTTATCCTCACTTTACTATAAAGTATAGTCATTTTTCCTATAACTTTTTTCTACGTCTAGCTTCAAGATGTTCCTAGAAATGAATTCCCAATTACGTGTCATTGGGTCAACTTCAAGCAGGATCGGATTAAATTTCAAACGGTGATTGTTAACAACAAAACCCACGATTACGGACCATTGTGCGGTTGCATCGTGAAAAATATTTTATCATCGTCGGGAATCAAATTAATTGTTGTCCCGTAACGAATCCCTCGGCCAAATGAATCGATCGACGTCGCGGGATCCTTCGGGAGGAAATGCGGGATATGAGAGCGCCATTTTAAGCTGACGCGGATCACGGCGTGGGGAAATAATCGAGCGAGGAAGGAGGGCCACAGGGACGCCCACTCGGATCCACGGGCACGTTTTCAATTTCCAGTGCCATTAATACGTTGGCTCCTCGGATCCCCTACCAGCCTTCAATCTTCGTTTCTCAATTTACTTTCTCCCTCTGTTTCTCTTGAACGGCGTCCCTCTCTGTTTATCGCGCGGACTCCCTTGCGCGTTTGCCTCCTTTTATCTTTATCTCTTTCATGTTCCTGCACGTTGGTGGACTATTCCCCCTTGTTTTCTGTCGGCCGGAGAATTGATTCGATTCCCGCGAATGCATCACAACCCAAATGAGTATCGCATTTGGATATCCACTACGAAAATGAATGCTCAATAATGGATTTTGTTATTCAAATGGAAGTCATTAGTTATCGATATTTAGATTTGATTTTTGTTTCTGTCGACGAATTTTCTGATAAAACAACCAACGAAAGGAGAATTCGTTTTAGTTCAATTTTCAAATGTTCCACTGAAGTTACGCTCGACGAACAAGATTTCTAGATCAAGGACGTTCGTCGTTACACGGTTGCCAATTCGAGATCCTTAAAAACCATACGCGTGGAGAAATTTCATTAATCGCTGATCCTAATTGCTTCGTGGTCCGTATTTAAAACCACCGTCAAAACATGTTCTTTTTTTTTTTTTTTTTTTTTGTTCCCCACACAAGATATCCCTATTTTTCCTGTGCGAAGAAAAGAAAAACATTTCGCAATTTTCTCCCTTCACTTCCGGAGACCACCGCAACAACAATCCCATCATAAATCCGTATCCCAAAAATTTGTCTTCCTTCCATCAATTTGTTGATCGTCACGCAAAAAAGTCAAGCAACGCTCAGCAAAACATCGTCCCTTAATTGATCGGGTATTATTCCAAGCAGAAATCCATCTCCCGGCGGAGGCAGCAAAATGATCGAAAAAAATGGCAAAATTCGGTCGCAAAAAGACGAGCACTCTCTTTAATTTGAGCCGTCAGTTATCCGGCCAAAAAGATGAGGAATAAAAAAAAAAAGAAAAAACAGAAAAAAAAAGGAAGAAAAAACCTTTGCTCGCGGCCTTTGTTCTCAGCTGTTCGTAACCGAAGTACGTACACATCGATCCGTCCGCTTTCGATTATGATCGAGGGAGCTTTCCCGTGTTATTGAACGACTGATTGAGGCGGCGAGCCCTCACAAAGGTGCAGAACAATGTGCCGCGGACAGCGGGCACAAGAGAGAGAGAGAATAAGACGGAGTCCGAAAGATTAAAGAAGAGGAATCAAGGAGAGAACAAGCGAGAGAGAAGGAGAGAGATAAAGAGAGAGAGAGAGAGGGAGAGAGGGAGAGGGAGAGAGCGAGAGAAGAGACGGGAAAAAAAGGACGAAGAGAAAAGTAAAGAGTCTGATGGGCGACCCGCCCAGAACGTCCGTGCAAAGTCATCGTCGGGGACCATCCTACGGACAGTCCTGGCGTACAAGCACACACGTCCTCCTTTTTTTCTCTCTCTCTTTCTCTTTCTCTCTCTTTTTTTTTCTTTTCCTTTTTTTTTTCATTTATAGTCCTTCTCTTCTTATTTCTTTTTCGCCTCTTCTCTTCTCGCCCATGCAAACGCCTTGCTGCATAAAGCAAAAGAATTTTTGATGATACAACAATGTGACTCTTCCAATACCCCTAAATTAAGACATCCGTCGTCCTTCGGAAATTCAAAAAGCTGCATAAACAAAATGTTACCTTTAACTCGTGACGTGACGTCATGAACTTTTCGAGAACAACACTTTGCTTCGAGGGTGATTTTTCAAAATGATTCTTTTTTTTTTTTTTTTAGGACATGCAAATGATTTTTGTATTATTCTGTACACGCAGAAAAAAGTTTTAGAAAAATTACCATCATTGTTGGTAATTTTCGGATATACTTTCCGTTTCTGGAAAAGTACAATCTTTTCAGGGAAAAATTAATACAGTTTCAATAAGCTAGCAAATTTTACCAACAAAGATAGTAATTTTTATTTGTTTTTTCTTTTTTTTTTTTTTTTTCGTTTGTACCTGTTATATTGTAATTGTGGTTGAGAGGATTTATTTTTAATACGTAAGTTAATTATTAATGGTTAATTGTATGTGTATGTATAAAGGGAAAGAACCATCGGGCGGTGCCAGTTTGAGAATCAAGAATGGACAGCCACCCTGAGCGCCGAATTCCGCAGATGGTCATTCCGATAGCCTCACCTTTGTTTGATACATCGTCATCGAAGTTCAATCGATACCTATCTGTCGGATTGTTTGCTTCAAGAAGATCTAAATATATGATTCGCGTTGTTGTACACGATCATAAAGCTGATTGTGATCTTATGTTTTCATTTCATGTACTCTTGTACATTGCGACCGCAATGTAAATTTACTCGCGTATATTACAGAAATTGAAATTCCCTTAATTTTAAAAACAAATTTTGTCAAACAAAAAAATTCTACGCTAAATATGCCTTTGAAAAATTATCACGAAATTTTTTATCCATTTATCTTGAAATTAGTTTTAATATGACTTAAAAGAAACTCCAAATGATTTCTAAAGTTTTCCGACAAGATTTCACAAAGATAAAAAATGATATTCAATGAAATAAAAAATGAACATTTAATGAGCTGAAAAATTATGGACTTTAATTATCATTGGAAAAAAAATATCTATATGAATGAATGTAATTTCAAAATAAAAAATATATATATATATAATACGAAGAGGAAGAAAAAAAACGTGTTAAAATGTGGGTTAACATGAAATTGGAGATGCTTATCAGAATTTGTTACAAAGGATATTAAAAAAATGTATGAAGAAGAAAGATGCTACGTTGTAAAAAAAAGAACTCAAGAGAGGGACAGAGAGAGCGAGCGACGAGGACAGAGTAAAAGGGCGCGACTGTTGAATTTCGGATCTGAATAGAAAAGAATGACACATTGTTGAGGATAAAAAATGATTGTCGGTTTGGTCTATTAGTTAATGAATTAATGATTATTTGTTGTTGTTTACGGGATTGAAAGATTGATGATGTATGGAAAATACACGCGATTTGAATTTCAAATCAGCGCGACGTAAACCGAGAATCTTAACGTAAGAAGATTTTATTTCGATTTTTGAATCGTTATTTTTAAATTGGCAACGAGGAAAGAATTTTCAACGGCAAGAACTGATTACGAAATTTTGTCAAGTAAAATAAACGTTATCACTCACTTGTTCGTTGGTGGCATTTAAAGTCTCGACAGCTTTGATTTTCTCAATGTCCTCCTTCGTGTCCTTTTCCTCCTTTTCAATTTTCTTATTCGGCGTTTGATCGGCCAAAGTGAAGCCCAAGTCTACGTCTTGTTTCCACAATACTTCGATCAAATCCATATCCTTAAAAAGAAAAGAAAGGCAGATTGAATAATTACTGACAGTCAATAATTCCTGACAAATCCCACGCATTGTAAATCTAATGACTCTGATTATTCGTGAAAAATGTCTCGACACGCTTTCACGCTGTTTAAATAATAGTAAGCAAGAAGCTTAACGTTGTTTTATTAGATTAAACTGCAATGACAAATATTGTCACTGTTACGAAAAATTGAAACACTTGTAATCAATTTTTATTCGTTCTAATAAAAATTAACCATTTTTTTTGCGTTAGCGTTAATTTTTATATTTACGTAATTATCTTTAAATCGATTAACAATAAAATAATTGAAGAAAAAAAAAAGAAACTGAACAATTTAAAATGGAACATCGTGTGGCAACCATAAACCTATTTCAGTGTAATCCAATACAATCTAAAATCAGAAATTAATTTCGGAGCGCTCGTTGAAAGAAGATTTCATTATATGTTTTATGATCGATATTGGGCAACGGTGTTTCTTTCTCTCCGTGAACTAGGCTGTTGAAAAAATATTTCATTTTTCGATATTCCATGCCACGCTGACGAGAAAAAAAGATTAATGAACCTATATTGGAATATCGAAAGAATTTCTGGGCGACGGTGAATATTGCCCAGGCGCACGAAACAACCTAGTCATGGGCGGCAGTTGCTCTCTTCAATTGACTCAATTTCACCAAACAGTCGGTTTATTTAATTGCCATTTTCATTTTCCATGCTTCCTTAAATTTCAACGTCAGTTTCATTCAAAATTATTTTGATAATCTTCCTCAAAATAATGGGACTGAAATTCTCATCGATTAATTCATCGAAAGATTTCAAAAATGAAAAAAATGTTGAGATTGAAGAAAGGTACATATGAAATCAAGAAATCCGAATAAAATATTTATTAAGTGGTACTAATTCAAATAATCCTTCTTTTTATCCTTTTTTCGATGAATTAATTGATGAAAATGTATCATAATTAAATTTAACAAAGGTTTGATTAATTTAATACATTTGTTCTTTTTTTTTTTTTTTGTCTTTGCTGAGTCGTGAATAAATTTCACTGTCTTAACGATTGCTTAATAAAACAACGATTTAGATCGGTAGGTTGATTTCAGAAAGTTTTTTCAATCGCAGAGAGAAGAGAGACGGATATTTGCATTAATGACTGGAAAGTTTCGCTAGACGATGAAAACGGTCAGCGTTGACGCAAACGCGGAAAAGAAATGACAGAAGACAGCCCCGGCGTTGATTTCGGGAAATCCGGCGTAACGAGCCAACAGCCCATGCGAAACACTAACTCAGGGGGGAGAAATCCTACGAATCCCCCTCAACGGCGAGCTTCTCGCTTGCGGAAAACGAAAAACTCTGCTGAATAATGAATTCACTGCTTACTTCGCTTCTTGCTTCTTCTTATTCCATCGCAACAACCATTTTTCCCTTCTTTCAATTCGAGAGAGTTCTCGTTTAATCAATCACTATACTTTTATTATTCTTTTCAACCTAAACATTTTTGCTATTCGATATTTCAGGATTAAAATTATATCGTTTATTGTTCAAATCATTTATCGTCAAAATTTTATCATCGAAAAACAAGAAAAAAAAAAAGTTTGGGGAAAAAAATGAGAGAATTTTTTTTTTTTGAAATCGAAGAGAATTGAAATATTGAAATTCAAATTTGTCGTCTCCTTTTTATTTTCACGGCGATAAAATCATTTCTCGATATTTGGTCTCCCGTAAAAATATATTTTTTTGTGAAAGAAAAACTATAATTTGTTTTGGTTTCTTCTTTCTTCCTCGGATCATTTCTTTTTCATTGTGAAAACACCGCGTACTCTACGGGGGGTTTTCGTACCTCATTCTGTCGGAATCCCGGGGGACTTTGCACGCGGTACGTAGACAAAAACAAGAACAAGTTTTACACCGGAGCTTTCATCTTCCCGTAACCCTTCGCTCAAGCACCCCATTCGGGAGAACATCAAAGCATTTCACAACTAAACACCAATTCGAAAAGAAAAGTATTTTTTCTGAAGCAGAAAAAATAAAACGCACACAATTTTGCGTGTAGCGACAATTTTTTCTTCGTGATTATTTTCTTAATCCCGTCGTTAATTGATACTCCAAAAAAAAAAAAAAAAAAGATTCTTAAAGTTGTGCCGCTAAAATATCGTTACCACAAATAGAAGAAATCCGAAAGGCCAATTAAAATTAATCAAACTGCAGAACACATCAAACGGCGAAAAAAAAGGGAACAACAGAATATCGAATCAATCGGCAACATTTGGCTAAGGAAAATTTGTGATTAATAAAGGAGAAAAAATACGAAGTTAACTCGACCGTAATAAAAACCGAGGATAAAAAGAGATGCGTTCTTCCGTGACAAGGATTACACGCTAGAGTAAGTGAGGATCGACGAAATTGCCAAACAATTAATGTCTACGAAAGTAAGAGCTCTAAAAGCGCGCAATAAATATTTCATGATGAAACGGTACGGAACCGAGCCGAAATTGGGCCGCAGATTATGCGCATAATTAATGCCAGGCGGATATTATTGTTGTTGTTGTTGTCGCGGTGAAGATCGATTAGGTTCGTTTTTGGAGATGGTCGTTAATAAGTCGATGAGTGGAGAGAGGGAGGGTGTGGTACCAAGGCGGCTGGACCCAACGGGCCCAACGTGGGCGCGCCGCGTTATCCCGCTGAGCGTATCACGAACATGGCTGATGTAAAAAACCACGCACACCCACGCAACTCATTTACGAACGCCAGCGCCCATTCGCATAACATTATCTAAAGATTGTTGCATCAGGGCACCAGCAATTACACCGGTGTGAAAATCGATGGCATTGTTCACTTATCCTTATTCTTTATTTTTCTTTTTTTTTCATTCTCCCAATGAAATCGTTTGTAAAAGTTTCCCATTGGCAGTTACAAAAATTGATGTTTGAAAATTGATCGCTCCAATATATTTAATAAAAAAATAGGTTCGAACAACGTTTCATATCCTTTAATCAAAGTTCATTACATTTTCCGTCAAAATAATCAAACAAAAATAATTTTTATCAAATACTGAAGCTCATCAAATGGGTTCATATAGTGAAAACAAAATTATCACAAAATTTACCAAACAGTCTGATAAAAATTACCAAAAGTTTAGTAATTTTTTCCAAGCTTTTTGTCATACCTACAAGAGTAAGCCATTTATCCTGTGATTGCCAAAATGTTTGGTAAATTTTGTTACAATTATTTTTCCAGTGTAAAGTCTTTGAACTTTTTGAACTTATTTCAACAAGCTCGCTAAATGTTCACTGTAAATGTCAATAAACAAAGGTATCTAATGAAAAACGAATAACGTGTAAAGTACACCGTTGTAATTGTTGATGAAAAAAATACAGTGTTTGTGGGATGGGGGAGGAGATAGGGAAGAAGAATAATAAAAAAAAAAAGTTTCGTAGAATTGTAGGGGCACAAAAAGAGGCCGTTTATCGGTGGTAAGACAGGCGTCCTCTAGGATACGATTCTTTCCTTTCTCCCCACGATCCCTCAATCCCTTAGGATCATTAATCACACTCCCCTCTGATCTGCCCGCCTTTTCCCTCACTCTGTCTCTTTCTCCGCGTTGTGCCCCACCCCCCGTGGCCCCTCTTCTTCCCCCTTCACTGAACGCCGTGGAATGGCGGCTTGGCCGCCATTGCCGTGCGTCTGCGTACGCGAAGCATTAATTAAAACCAGGAAATTAATGTTTTACGCCACTGAAAATCTTCCAAGACACACATACTGTCCTACCACATTGTACTCTGTTATTTGTTCTTTTTTTTTTTCTTCTTCGTTGCGTGTCTACGCTATAATAAATAAAACGTACCATTTTTTTTTGTTCGTTTTAACCGCATACCGTCAGACCTTTGGACATAGGGCACTTAACGACCAAACGTTAATTGTTTTGTTTGTTTTATTTTTTCGTTAACAGTTTGAGTTTTTATTCAATTATCGCAATTGTATGCTTATCGAAAACTCGAAAAGTCCGATAACGATCAAGATTACTTTAAAGTTTTTTTTTCTTTTTCTTTAGCAACAATTGTAGTAAAATTCATGTTTAAATAACTTTTTATTCTTGAACAATTTTAAATGTAGTTGAAAATCTATTTATTATTCGTGATTTTGTTGCAAGACTGTTGTGAAACAACGAAAACGTTACACCTCAGAAGTTTGAGTGTTAATTGCTTTTAAATTATACAACGAAAATTGAATTTTAATTAAGGAATATGTTTTTCTAAAGTGAGAAAATGTATTTACGAAGTTACATCTTTCACCTAGATGTGGGATATATTTGAAGCCAATCGGATGAAACGCGTCCAATTGGTATTATTTCAAAGATACCCTCAGGACTTCGTATACAAGAATAGTAAACTCTACATTCAGGACGGCACAGTACGGCGGGAATTAAAATAAATT
>JABFQA010001939.1:0-12314 GCA_022817065.1 Probaryconus sp. ZL-2020 | reverse complement strand
AGTGCATAATAGTACAAATTATGGTTTATTAAAAAAAATGGCAAGTTACTTTTTTCGACATCTAATTTTTTATACATATAATTTCAGATAACATTTATACGAATAATTTTTCGCGAAAATTCCGTTAAATATTCGATTGGTTTTTCTTTCTTGAAAAACTCTTTATATTTGTTATACTTCCGTCAGAGTGAAAATAACAAGCGGTATTAAAAGTTCCGGCGCGGTTCGACACACGTTTTTACGTTGCGCGAGTTTTAAGTTTGAAATTTGTGCACGTCAGGAAAAATATCTGCATCTTCGATGCATTAATATTGATTTCGCATTAATGCAATTCCTTTTTTTCCTTTTTTTTTTCAACCATTATTTCGTTTTTCGTCGATCGCCACTTTTATCGTTGTTTTCCGCGCCTGCAATATTGCATTACACTTTTAACGATAAATTACCATATTCTTTTTATAAATTATTTATATCTAAAATGTATCTGTTTATTATTTTGCAATATTGAAACCCAATTGTCCTCTCATTGAAAGTAAGATATAAGTCAAGTTTTGTACAAAATTCAGATAAAAATCGATTGACGATCAATCGGGAATATATTTTTTGACGATAATCATCAGCCCAAATAAAAATTCATTAACTATCGTCAATTAAAATTGACAAACAAAACCCATTAGAAAAAGAAATTTTCAAAGGAGAAAGAATTTCAACGAAATAAAAATCAACAGCGTTTTATGTATTTTCATTAGATTTTGCATTGAACTGGAAAAAGGAAATTTAAATTTGTAATTTTATATTGTTCAAAACGTTTAACCTATCAAAGTCGATCACATTTCATGTAAAATTTCATGTAAAGCATTTCCATGGAATGCGATATTTCGATAATAAAAAGCTTCGTGTGTATCGGGGCTGCATATATATATATATAAGCATCCCATATAATTCAACGTGTAAAAGATAAAATGTAGTGTCGAATATATTGTAAGTTATTGCATGTTAGCACACGTTGTATTGTTTGTTATATACGTGGAAAACAATTGACCTCATCAGAAATTTAATAGCATGTCACGTGAAACGCAAACATTTTTTCCACAATAGCGATAGACAATTTAACTATGTCAAACCTGAGTACTTATTCAGCTTTGATACAGGACTCAAAAAATAAAAATACAAGTGTGTAAATATTACAAGCACGCCTTTTCCTCTGCTCCTGCTATTGGAAAAAATATCAAGTAAAATATCTTTTTTTTTTTTTTTTTTAACGAGATAGTAAAATGAGAAAAAGTAAAATTTACACAAAAAACTAGAGTTTATACACCAAATATTTGTAAAGAATAGCAATGTTTTACATTTTAATGCAATTTATAGATTCTGTTAAAATGAATGTACCACAGGAATCAATATAAATTTTTTCAACAAATATTCCAACAATTTTTAATGCAATAAATAAATATGATCTGAAGTATAATAATAATGAAACATATTTTCAATAAAAATATCAATAAATTGAGTAAATTTTCATGTCATAAAATGTCGTATTTTCGTGGAATAGATAACTAATATTTTGTATTTAATTACGGTCATAATTATAAGAAACGTCAGGAAGCTTAATGTGAGAAGAAAGCTACTTATGAGTTGATCTTCGTCGTTTGACAGTGGCCTGAAAATATAGCTGTGAAACTAAAAGCAGAAAGTCAGGGTCAACGTCGGTTGTAACTCACACTGTCTTTCGCAGTTAGCCGCAACTTAATGCACGACAAAAGCAACTCAACCGCAACTTTGTGCGAACCAAAATATCCGCGAAAACCAGATACTCTTTTGCCGTTTACACGTGCGGCGGTTCAATAAAAACAAAAAAAAAAAAAAAAAGAGGAAATGCACTCATTGCATAATTTTCGCATTACCGAAAAGAGGAATTACACGTGATTGTATATCATTACGTTAGTGGTGTGATCGACCGATGAAAATCTCTTTGGGGAACGTAAAAAGTGCATTAAGTAAAGCCGCTGACCATTTTATTTCCTTTTAGTTTCCATTTTTATTTACCTTCAAAACGATATATATTTATTAAAAATTACGTAACTCGTTAAAAATAACGATAGAAACCGATAACAAAGAAATAAGAATGATAAAAAATGCTGTTTTCCAATTCTCTTTTTTAAGAGGCCACCTTAACAATGAGATTATAACTAAAAAGCTGGCTACTGAAAATGCGAAAATACTGAATGAAATCTTTAGAAAACCAATTTGCCGGTATACATTTTTAACATCTCAATTTCATTGTCTTGGTAATTTAATAAAATATTTCTTTGAAGTCAGAATAACACTGAAAAGTTACTGTTTTTGCGATCTCGCTGAGAGCTTCGTAAAATAGCAAAAAAAAAAAATTTAATATAATGGATATTATTATCATATTTGTACAGCAAGAGCACCAAGAGAAAACACAAACGTAAACGTAAAAAAGGTGAAAAAGCATTACACTGTTTGCTTAGGTTGAAAATGTGCTTTTATTTTCGACGCTCATTTTGTTGAAAGGTTAAGGAAAAATTAATTCTCCGTAACGTCATTCGAATTGAACCCAGGCGTTATTATTACATGCGCGACTGTAATATACATCCGTAGTTAGTACTTATCTGAAATCTCCAGCCAAGGGGAGTTCATAATGTCAGTTATACCGTGCAGACAAAGTGGAAAGCATTTGACTTATATATATGAATCCGCGCGCTCTTGTTCCATGTGTCAATTAAAGTCTGTTGCCGCAAACTTCGCGAAAACGAGATATTGCACGAGATTATAAGACTTTGAAGGAAAAAAAAAAAAGCTGTCCAAAAACTTAATAAGATTTTCAATGCACCGCTAATTTAGAAATAGACTTGCAATTGAATTTGCAAGTTACAATCGAGCTTGCAATCTAAATTTCCAGAAGTCATGTAGCAATTCTAAAATTTCATTTCAGGTGTATATGAAATTTTAGAAAATTATCCAACTCGTTTTCAACACAATTTTAACGCTGCCTAAATTGTCAAAGGATTTATTATTGTTATTATTGTTATTATTATTATTATTATTATTATTGCCAGCTGCCTGGTATTTTATATTTCCTTTTGTTTACAGCAAAAGGGAAGACGTTTGGAATAACGAGCGTTTGATGTCGATGTCTAGCGGTTAAACTTGAAATAGAAAACACGCACACGTCTTGGCCTTTAACTAACAAAGAAAGCTATTTAAGTAGATTTCATCTATAATTTTATTTCCCTGCAATTCGGAACGAAATTATTCCTACACGTGATGCAACTCAAACAAAACCTATTTTGTCTTAATGCAATTTCAGGAACGGCTCGTTTTCGAATGCAAGATCAAACTCGAACTTTTCGAATTAAAAGAATGACGATTCACCCGCGGTCTTCCAAATTTTATTTATATACTCTCTCGTTTCGCTCGCCACTTTAATATTGTTCGGCTTATAAATATAAAAAACTTTATGAATCCTTGGAAGAAGTCCTATTTTACGAACTAACACACAAAAAAAAAAGAATTTAGGAGCAAACTAATAACGATTATTCCACATTTCATTATTTGTTCCGCAATAAAACCAAGTAGCTAAAATTGGAATTTATATATTTTTTTTTGAATAATATATTTAGAATACATTTTTAAGTTACCCTCAATTGTTTATTATGTAACAACTTTTTTTTTTGTAAAAGCTCTGCTAAAGGTAATAAGTGTAATGTAGAAAATTGATAGTGTAAAAATATTTTGCCACGTAAGCTTTGCATAATTTTCGTAGCGCGATTTTAAATAACGAGCCATTTAAGAAAATGATTTTGCAGAGAAGTTTTCGTATTAAAAAGACAGATATAGCACTTAACTGAAGACAATCTGGATAAATTTAATTAAAAAAGTTTTTTTTTACATACAAAAATCCTTCAATCCTTTTATTTTCTTTTTTTCTTTTTTCTTTTTCATTTACATTATGTAAGTTAATTTTTGCGGAAAACGTACTTTTCGTCTAATGTAAATATCTTATTTCAGATGTATTATAATTATCCGTTTTAAAGTCCAGTATCAACGAAATGGTTAAAACTTGTATTAATTACTGTTATTCTATTACAACGTTAAGATTTCACTGTGAAATGCAGAACAAAACGGTGGTTACTTTGATAAACAGCAAGTTCGTTACGTCAGTGAAGCCAAAGGATGATAAAACTTGAATTCAATCAATGGTCTACTCCGCTTTCATGACCACTATAAAATTCGACGATAAATGACAACGTGCAGTTCCTTTAATAGCATGTAATAATTATCAAAGGAAAATTGTCCCACAAAATGATCCCAAAACTAAATATTCTCATCTACTGTACAAGAAATTGAACCGTTCAGTATAATAACCTTCCGACTGATACTGCTCCGTGTGTTAATTACAGTGTTCTTCCCAAAACATTCCATTCCAGTGCTTCCATTTCATTGAATCTAATACAAACAATTTTCATACTTTGTAAATCTAAATCATTTGCAACTCAAACGTCACAATTGCTCTTCTCCTTCATTCGGAATTTAATGTATCCAGTTCACTTTAAAAAATTTTGTGCAAATCGAAAAAGAAATCTTATCTTAAATGTCAAAGCCAATTAATCGCCCGCTATAAATTGCAATGAAATATAAAATGATATCGTTTGCAAATGAGATGAGAGAGCTCGAACCCGATTGGGCGATGCTTCACAAATAACGTACAAAGTTATATTCGCGCAATATGTGTCACGTGCGCACGTACAAGATTGATTCTGTACATTTCAAGTCACATATCCGGAAGTACTCGTGCACGTTTTGCTCGTTAAATAGTGGATCTGTTGATAGTGCGGACCTTGTGGGCGATGAGTTCGTTTGTTCGATTCGATAATAGAGTTACATATATAGTAGCTCTGCAACGGAAATCCTCAACTACCGGAATCGTTCAAAACCACTATGTATAGACAATGCCAAACCGTAATAATGTGATATTACAAGTTTTAATAAGACTTGTATTACAAGGTTCATTTCATTGACATTTATTTCGGTAATCAGTGGGCTCCTTTTCACTTTGTCATTAGAAATGATGATACTGATCGAAGGGTCGAGAAGAATAAAAAAAAAACTTATCAAAGTTTATACGTTTTTTGAAATTCAAGTAAAATGCTGTACGAATATAAAAAAAAAACTAATTTCAATTTATTAGGGTCTGGCAATTGCCAAAAGTTAAACCAATTACCCTCGTAAAATAAAGATCATTTTATCAAGTTAACCATTGCCCATATATAATGTCTCTTTAGTCCTTCCACTAAATGCCGACTAACGTCGTCTTATAAATAATTTCAAAGGCAATTTCTGACAGTGTTAGTGAATTAATCATTATTCGTTCACAATTACTTGGGTATAAAGACGGCTTGTCGTTATTTAGTAGAATAAATTGTCACGTGTCACAACGTCGTTAGTAATAAAACCGATAATATCAATATTACCGATTACCCTTATTATGCAAATGCCCGATCGTGAAACGGCAATGAAGCGTACGGGAAAAAAACTTTACGGAACCAGAATTAAATCCGGACGAATAACAGCGGGATATTTGAGTCCGACGAGACTATGTAAATTTACGCGAAATTTTATGACAGTGCGCATTTATGCAGCGCACGTCAATGAGACCGGATAGAAAAGGGTGACATCATAAGAGTTCCTGTGTCATATCACACGTGTCAAATAAGTTTTCTCAACACTCTTTTTTTTATTACCAATACGTTAGCCCATATGCCGAGACTTTTTCAGCCACTTTTTATTCCATATGAAACAGCACATTCGATTCATTAAATCTCTAGGTGTATTCAAAGATTTTTAAATGTTTTCGTTACGCTACTTATATTGAAATCATTTTACTTTACGCCTATTACCTAATAGTTGATAGAAAAAATTCTGTTTCTACAACAGAAGTTTTATTAAGTCATTAATCACGAAAAATTTAACGAATTTTATATTGAAATTATAGGAAATTCAATGATTCAAAGATTCACTAATTTGTTAAACGTATTTAAATAATATTATAATATGCAAATTTTGTAATGCGCCTACAAGTTGGAGAAAAGTGAAATACAAAAAATTAACTGATGTGTAATCGGGCAATAAAAGGAATAATGAATTAAACGACCAATTTTAATTCTCCAGAAAGTGCTGGTTACCGAAATTATTGGGCAAAATCATTACCTAGTAAAAAGTCTTCCTTTTGCGAATAACCGTAGAGCCTTCATAATTTAATGCTACTTGAGCAAAATGGGCTTGTAAGGCAAACCCTTATTAAGAACCTAATGAGATACTGATCTAGTCTCGTCTTATAATACCATGTAAAACGTGAAATGCCACGATTTCGCAGAATTTCAGATTAATTACGTAAATTTCGTGCCAATGATACCTTTCCCATTTTACTCATTCTAATCGTTCTCATTCTCGTCACAACTTTTATAAATGAAATTTTAATTGCATGTTATCCATGATGAAGGTTATAAAATACCTGTCAATAATTTATTACGCACAGAAAAAAAAAAATGTAGCAGATGATTTTCTGAGTGTAAAATTTTGCAAATAACGATACTTTTAAACTGTAACAATTCCGAACAGAGGTTGAAGACAGTTTATAAAATCGTGTTTCTACTGAAATAGATATGTTTCTATTTAAACAGACGTTCGGATCAGAAACAAAAGGTACATTTACATTTTTCTGTCTAATGTCCAAAATTGTTTTCTCGTGAATTGAATATTTAGCTATAATAGAGTTAATAACGTAAAATTGGAGAACTATCTAGTTTCGAAAATTACTTTAAGTATAGATCTGTCAAGCCTTACAAAGGCTCAACATATAAACCACGTAAAACTAGAGATAAAAAAAAAGGAATTTTGTAATTTTACTATTTCACTATTTAATGTAACGCTGTTGTATAGAAATTTCTAATAAATAAAGTTAACATAGTAATTTCGTAAATGTGAAAATAATTATAGTTTATATAAATTTTTTGCATTGTGAAAAATTATGATAAAATGGAAATCGGAATGATTTTATCGCAATAAATAAACTACACGAGTGTAAAAAAGAGACACGTGTCACGACATATCTGATGACATCCGCTGACTGAATACTGACAATCAGGAAATAAAAGTCACGTTGCAATTGTAAAGTACTCAACAAACAGGAAGTATTATACAGTAGAAAAGCAGAATACATTTTCAATAGAGTAAATGTTTCAAAATTCATTGCAATAAATAATATGTTTTATATATAAAAATACTATTACCGCTAAATTGGAATTTTTAGCAAATATTGTGATTTCCAAGTAGTAATAGATAACAAAAAACTACAAAATATTTTCCATTGAAAAATGAAAAATTTTGAACAAACATCATGAAAATGCAAATTCTGCTTAATCAATCGCAAGAACATTAAAACTAGTAAACATTTTACTTACTTTATGTTTGGGAGGGGGAATAACTCGGCAACACACTTCGGCCATATGAAAAATCCTTCCGGAACGACTAAACAAACAAAAAAAGAAATTATATTAGTCGAATTCTGAATACGACACTTTTAAACTCTCAACGAGAGAATACCTAAAAAAAAGCTTACGTTTTACAATACATAATTAAAAATATTATTTCACATATTATCGGTTATAAAAAATATATTCTTTAACCTTAACCCATCCTCAGATAATCAAGCCTATTAAAAAGTCGAGTATTTCTATGTTTGGAATCGAATACCATATTATTTGAAGTTAATAACGCAAAAGGTTCATTTAACGCAGACCAAATCGTTTTATTACTTGGAACAAAAGGCATAAAATGATTTATGTATCGACATACGAAAGATTCGCATCTCGTAGCACGTTCGCTAGTCTCTCAGCGGATACTCGAGCTGTTTTCTGGTGACTCGTCCTTAAATCTCCGCCTGCCATTTACCCGCGTTTTACCGGCTGTAAATCGCAGGGAAAGATACTCGAAGATGTTGCGAGCTAAAGGAAGCATACGTGATGGTGGCGAGTCAGTGAAGAAGAGGATCGGGGAACCAAAAAAGGGGCTCTTCGAGGGGCGAGAAGGACGCCTGCGGGTGCGGGTGTCATTGTTGATATACAACGCGGTAAGTATGCGATAAGTAGACCCCATAAATTCAGCCAATCAGAGGAGCCGCCTTGCGCCGCGCCGCTATCCTTTTGAACGCGTTACTTATACACCCAACGACCTTACCGCTTGTCTCGCATTACATTACCAGCATTTGAAGTGCGCGCAAAAAAAAAAAAAAAAAGGTTCAATTTCCTTCGAGCGTGTCAGCGCGAGCCCTCGCAGATGATGAACAATTGAGAGAGAAAAAAAAAACACAAATCTCGCGAATGTTTAAATATCGTGCATTATTCCCATAACTCAACCCCTTCAAATAGAAATGGCGATGATGAAAGGCTTCAACTGAAATACAACCTTTTAACTCTCAGACTTTCTCTGCTTTGATTTAAAGCGCGTAACATAAGATTAATATACTCTAGAAACTAGTCGATCGTCTATCTATAACATTCAAATGATGAAATTGAAACGATACCAAACTATTTCAATTTACTCCCCAAAAATTCATTTGAATACTTGATAAAATTCTCGAGGATAAAATTCATCGGGGCAAACTAATGATCCTAAGTCTTATCTCCAATTACAGTCTTTATCCAAGTTTATAGACTAAAAATGAAGCATAATGAGGTGAGTCAGAAAGTTGAGGGAGACCGTGCGCATTCCGACTCGCGATTAAAGCGAGTGCAAAAAATGGCATCTGTTTTGATATCTCGGAAATGCCTGACCTGCAATTACACCCACTGTGGGCGTCAGGTCGATAATAATTCAACATCGTTAATCCTGTCGGCACATTAGTAATCCTTAGAACTTTTGCGACCCTGCAGCGTCACCATATCTCTCCTCATTAATTGCAATTAAGTAAATCCTTGCGGAGGCTCTCGGGCGTTTGGTGATGTATTATATCGCAGTCACGCGGGTGTATCTCAGTACTTTTCGCGTGCACCGCCCTGCATCACTACATAATGTCTTTTAGCATATATGTGTGTAAGCTCAGATACGCCGAGAGATATGCCTACGCGCGTACAACACGCGCTGATCGTGTGGTTTCTTATCATCCTTTTAGACGGTTATAATTATGAAATGTAGAATTAAAAGGTGTAACTATGGTAAAGGGATCTCGAACACATACTTATGTGTAAAAAGAATAAACGCTTCTACGCACAAAAAAAAAAAAAAAAAAAACATTCCCTTGATCTGTAATAAATTATTTGTAATCTTACGCATACTTCTTTGTAAGAAATAAAAGTATACCTTTTAAAATTACTTTAAGGGAAAGCAAGGTACGATGATCGTAATCGTAGTTTAAGGAACTTTGCTTGTGAAAATGTTATCAGAATTTTTTTTTTTTTCAATTTTATTTTATAACAATTATGTATAATTTTAATATTGAATAAAGATTGAATACTTTAATAGTTAATAATGTTACTCGATATTATATCATCTGATGTGAGTAAAGTTAAAAAGAAGTGACATGTGATGCAGGAATGTCCGACCACTTAAATATTAATGAAACGCTAATTATATACAATTTAAGCTAACATTAATTCCATTAAAGAAAGGGCCTTAATAATCCGCGACAGAGCGAAATGGTAACAAGATTTTCCCATTTTTCATCTTAATATTCATTTGAAAAAGAAAACACGTATCCCGATTCGTGCCTGATGCAAACTGCAAATGAGCGCTAATCGCGTTGCATCGCAATAATCTTTCATCCGACAATTTATTACTATAGTTCGAGTAGTTTTACATCCGTCGACAGTGCCTGGCACACTGCTGAAGGTGGTTGCGTGTTTCGAGAGAAACGACGTACAGTAATCCACAGGCCATTAGCTACGTTACACCGAACCCGGCACACGCGATACACACTCCCGGTGTCGAGTGTCTCAGAAAACAACGATCGGGACACACGAGATACTTACGTGTCCCTCCGCAGTCTTCCCTTGGTCACTTTTATATCCTTTTTCCTCCGCGAAAGAAAAGAACTTGAACACCAACGTGTGGCAGCTGTGAGATTCTGGTTCACGTACGCGCGTTCAAAGTGCACCGCAAATACAGGGTTAACTCAATCACGCACTTTTAATGCTGCGGTGTATCAGAAACTCAACGCCCCTTGGACTTTTTTTTTTTTTTTTGTCATTCTTAAAAGCCAAAAAAAAAAAGAGGATTTTCTTTGTTACCAAACCGCAGGACAATTCTCGTTTTCCAGGATAATGTCATAATTATTTAATTCTTTGCAGGTGAGAAAGAATTTTTTTTTTTTTTTTTTTTTAATGATGAATACATTTTCATTGGTTCAAAGACGATTTTGGGGAATTCTATCAAGAAATTAATTTCTCGCGAGCCCGCGAGGATATTTGTCCGTGGTCCATCGTCTTAGTTTGGCTTCGTTCGAGATATATTAACGTGTTTACGTGGCACCCTGCGGCCGGTATCTTTTACCCCGTTACACCTGCATCGAGTCGCTGAGCGCTGACAATTACGTAGCGATCGATGCATAGCCTCGGGTACGACTCCGGCCTCGCGAAACAACCATGAAACGAGCCAAGGTCCAATGGTAAAAGCCATTGTCGAAAAGAACAGGGCCGTGGTGTGCATATGAACAAAATTGCAGGTAATGGTTCGCCATTTGTTTGCAAAGAGCACAACACAAGGCCCTGATCTTTTAAGGCCCCCTTCCCATTTTTCTTTTTATCCTACAATTTCTTTCTTTTCTCAGAGAGAAATTCCTTTATAACTATTACCTTTAATGGTCCAAGTCATTTTGCGTCGTTTACAACGTGCTCGTATGTGAATGGCCCGTTGAAAGATACTTTCTTTAAATCTTGAACTCTTGCTTTTATACAATTATTCTCAATGAATTTAGATAATTGTCGAAATCATTCGAAACAATTAGTAAATAATGTTTCTTCGTAGAATACAATAATCTATGAATAATTTCTTAAAATAAAATGATATTGAAATTATAACTTCAGTAAGTGAAAATTTGTTAGATAATGTTAAAGATCTTGAACCATGAGAAATGTTTGCCAATTTATTTTTATTTTTGAACAATGTAAACTCGAATAAATCTATACCGAGTTGTTACTGACAATTCACGTCTTCTGTCTTATTCGTTTGCTTTCTTTCTTCTCATCTTTCTTTCTGCTCTCTATACGCCCACGAAATTACACGTTTCGATGGAAGGTATACCCGATCACGCGCGTGCAGAGTAAAAATATCGCAACGCATTCTGTTGTCGTCGTGCGCGTTCTTTGTCGGCTGTGGATAATTCTCGGTGTATCAAATAAGCATGTTGGCTTCACATCGATATGGCCGTCATGAAATTTTTGTCCGAAAGTATCTTGTCTTCTTCATACATCAAACTATATTTACACTGACTGAAGAATTATTGCCAAGAGCTTATTTTTCATCGAATTGTATCAATGTTGGGACAGACAAAGCGTATGTATTCCCCAAAAAACTGCTCACAGTCTTTCACGTTTGTGTCAATAAATTTCAGACAAAAAATTATTTGAAAGCTATTTACAAATTTATCTATCGCTAAATTAGAACCACCTACGCGAGAAACATCCATCGAGGGTCCAAAAAGCAAAAGATTGTCGAGTAATGGCGACACAGAAAAAAAAAAAAACAAAAAACAAATGTTGAAAAAAGAGGGATGGCGTGAAAAAAGGGCGAAAGGAGAAAGAGAAAGAAAAGCCAAAGTCCCTCCGCTCGTCTGAAAGGCCTTATAAAGCCGGCAATGCACCACGCCAACCACCCACGTACCTATTCTAAAAGCAAGATATGAAAAAATACGCTCATGAATTCGTGCAAAGAGGCAGCTGTTAAATTGATGATTCTTTTTTTTTTCCTCTTGTCTTTTTACCTTTTTATTTGCGGCGACACTAAAATCATTCACGAGATTCATTGCCGAATGAAATATTGCAAATAAATATTGCAACGAATATATTTTTCTGCGAGGCATTCTAAGCAATGATATGTCAAGGGAGGCATGTTCAAGGTGTACGCTTATAATGTATATTCGCGATAGAGTTACAAATGAGTTGTTAAGAAAGAATTTTTTTTCGTGTCAAAATTTTCATTGTGTGAATTATTATTTATTTCTATGTCTCGCCTTTTTTTTGGTCTGTTTGATAAAAAACAGAAATTCTTCAGAATTATATTAGAAGATTTATTTGTTAAAA
>JABFQA010001938.1:0-12315 GCA_022817065.1 Probaryconus sp. ZL-2020 | reverse complement strand
TATATTTTATAAAAGTACAACAAAATTGTTTAAAAATAGTGTATGCCAAATTTTTTTATCCAATAATGTTTCAGTTTCATCCGATGATCCTATAGGATATATATATATACAGTAATATATATATTACTGGAAGGTTACAATATTTTTTTCAGTTGATAAAATAAATTGATCTGATTAAATTATAATACTAGGTCCTTTAATTTAAATAAAAAAAAAGAAAACATGACTATTATTTAAGACAATTTTCTCCAAATAAATCAAACGACGTAAGACAAGAAAAAGACAAGAAATTTAACCAGGCAAAATCATTATCTGAAGTCGTGCCGAGTGAAATCCTTCGCTAAGATTTTACGCTGATACACGACTCTATCTCAATCATTTTCAAATCTTGATCTTAATAGTTTAATGACCATTACTTATTCATGATTTCATACAAAGTTCCATGTAACAGAAAATCGAGATTTGATAAGAACTTTCCGAGCATAAATCTCGCCGTTGTCGTCAAATTAAAAGATGTTACTTTTCCAAAACACATTATTTTTATTTCGTTCCGTTGCGGGGGACCTCACATGACGCGAATTCCCAGACGACGTCGTTAAGAAGCGATTGAAAATAGTTGCGGGCAACTTTGAGGACAAAGAGGTAGCGAATGTGCGAGGAAGATGCCGAGCGAAAGGGAGCATAGTTCACGCCGGATCAGGGCCTGTTCATCATCCGGAAAACTTTACGGCCTTCCCCGAGAAGAGTTTCAATAAGATCGGCTCGTCGTAAGATCTTATAAAATTCATGTAAAACCACCGGCTGTTGCAATATCGAACGAATTATATCTGGTGAGATTTTTCTTCCTCGCTTCACGTGTGTCAAGATATATTTTTCACAAGTGTACGAATTGTCAAATATTCTATCGACAGATGAAATGTAACTTTTCTATTTTTGCGGTGAACAAAATTTCAAGGTCATTTTTAAAATTGTTCTCAAATTATTTGAATTATTTTTTATGAAAATAAATAGACAAATTTACAAGATTTTTTAAATAGTCTTCATAAAATAAGATACATTTAGATCGTTGAATATTATTATTTGTAATTGAAATTAATCAACCGAAAGATATCAAATATCGAATGTTGTGACAGTAATAAAAATTGACACGCTTTCAATGGCAGGATATATTTGCACGATAAAAGAATGAACGAAACATTTCCGAATTCAAGTTGTCATTTGTCAGATAGCAAGGAATGACATCGGTTTTTGTCAGCCTGGGCAGATTTATAAGGCAGTTAGTCGTACTGGGAAGTTTGCCAAATTTTCGAAATATTATGTAGTTATGAAGTACAAGCGACTAAGATAGAGAAATGGCCGGGTCAACGTTGCTTGCGAATGTACGATCTTGGCAAATACAATTAGGACTTCAAAGGTATATGACCAGCCCAGTCAAGTGTAAAATACCGTTGTACTAAATTACACAACAAACCAGAATTGATAACCTCGCTGGATGCATTGGTATGTTTGCTTAACAATTAGTTTGGTCGAACCAATTAAGATCTTGCCGCGATTTAACCGGATTATTACAATATATCACCCTCGCAAATTGCAATATAAAGATAAACTCATTTTTGATGCACTCGCAAATTTATGCATTCCGCTAAAGAACAATGCAAATGATGTTTGCAGTAGTGATTGCAGAATAATAAATAAGGGCATTCTGAATTATGGAAAAGCGCACGGAATTACGCTTTCGTCCAAAATCATTGCTTACGTCGGGAAACAAATTTTAATGCTCAACTCCAATCAGATGGTTAATAAACAACTTGACACTTTTTTTCCAACATTATCCGCACAATGCAGCAATTTGTGCGTTTACATACACACATTATGAATTTTATACGAGAGGATAAAACGCAACTTCATGCATTTGTATTATTATTAAAAGCAAATAAATTATTTGTCAATAGAAATGTCTTTTTTTTTTTTTGGTAATCCAAAGATAGCTATTTCAATTATCTATAGCATTCATCGTTTATTGGTATATAGTCTCTACGTACCATCTATTGATTGCTAGGGCACTTTGGTAGTGAAAAAATAGAGTAAACTCAAATAGAAATTAGACTATCGAAAGGGATGTGATTAATCTTATTACCAGAACAGAAATCGTTCAAAGCATAGAATGTTTAAATAATTTAACGAAAATAGACTTGTCAAAACGAATCAGTTAAAATATAAAATTGACGTGAAATAATAAAATTTCACTTCTACAGCAAAATGAAAAGAGTAAATGAAAATCTCTATTATTATTATTATTATTATTATTCGTTTGAAATCCATCTGGTTCATTATTGGCAATTAAAGTTATCATTACACGGTTACGTGGCATTAACAATTTGAGTAGGAGCGAGACACGTTGTCCGGATAAAAATGGTTTTTTGCGAACGAATTCCCACGCGGTGCTGGTTTCGTTTTACGTGCGGTACAAAAAGTGGAAAAATCTATTTTGTCCGTGTCACCGCACGCCGGGTGCCGGTTCTGTCGTATCATCCGACGATAGATCGCATCCGAAAAGGTACAAACTAGATTTACAACGGACTCGACACGCGACGACAACGCACAAGCGATAACCAGGGTTAACGACGTTTCCCCATTGGCGCGTTGAGCATCGGGTAATTCGATTGGAGAAGCGCAGCATACGAGGATGGGTGCCGACGTCGTGCAGATATTAGCGACTGAATTTTCCCGCTCGACAGGGAATTGTCGCGGCCGCTACAATCATTTCGCATCAATCAGTACCGCGAATTCTCTCGTCGATTTGACAAATTGCGCAGAGGAAGAGAATTGCGACACACGCTGCCAATGCTTCATTTCCGATCATTCTTTTTCACTGAGATTAGCGAAAATCAATTATGCCAAAAACACCGCTTATGCATTTTTAATTTAGAAACTCCAATCTTATGCTATTGACAAAAAAGGTAGGCATTGAAATTGTTTCATATTTCTGTAACTGAAGGAATTGTATTGCAATGGATGTAGAGATGAAAAAAAATTCAATGCTTGAAAGTTTTCTAACTTTTTAGACGAAACTGTTTATCTTAAATAATATTTATTAAATAAGAAAAATGTTTTCGAATTCAACAAGCTGAAAATCCTTAAATTGTTGTTATTTATGATGAAAAGTAAACCACAATCAATGACAGGAACGAATTCAAAATGTCTAAAGTGAAGGCGAAATAGTAATCCAAAGGAAATACGTCGTTCGCAGCTAAGTGGATAGTCTGAGAGGAATAAAGAATGATGGAATATCGAAGCAGATCATAATTCGACATTCGCGAAACGACGCTCGTGACGTCGTCGCAGGGAAGAATATGCCTCTCTGGGGAAGGAAGAGAAATTACATTTCGCAAACCTGTGGCGCGGACGTGTTGCCCCACGTGGGAAAATCGAAACGAGAAGAAGCTAAAGTTGTATCGAGCTCTCGAAATATATACAACTATTTTCTGCAAACGTGAGCTTCGGGAGTTGACTTAAAAAATAAGTACGACGATAAAAAACAGCAGCACGCCTTGGAAAAATATTGAAATACTTCATGAAGCACGCAGCAGCTGGAGACCCGTCCTCTGGGAGATACATTATTTCACAAAA
Source organism: Probaryconus sp. ZL-2020 (assembly GCA_022817065.1). Taxonomy (NCBI): domain Eukaryota; kingdom Metazoa; phylum Arthropoda; class Insecta; order Hymenoptera; family Scelionidae; genus Probaryconus; species Probaryconus sp. ZL-2020. The sequence continues at coordinate 8,685 of JABFQA010001938.1, read as the reverse complement.
GTAAATAAATAAAGGTCCTGTTCGTTGGGGAACATAGTCACTTTTTTATCACAGAACATCGCCACGTCGATAATTGTTCGTGATATCACGACCGTGTCAAAGCAAAATGTTTTCCAAAGATTATTTTTCTAGAGAAAGATTTATATATTTAAACGCACTAATTTCTTTCGAAGAAAATAATAAATTTATCGCGATTTAAAATTATCAATTCTTTTTGATCAAATAAAAAGAGATTAATTGCTCCTTCTGGAAAATTTGAACAATTTTGAACGAAAATTTTACAGAGGACGAAGCTGGTCGAATTTCATTATCGTGATTAACTGAGAAACGTATATCTTATGCGAATAAGTGATACTTGAATTTGAACATGCACGAGCTCACAGATAGCGGACTCCTTCTTTATGCGCATCATATCGTAATTCGTTTTACTTTCCTTCGTAATACTTTATTCCTTCACAATTTTTCCAGATTTATCTCATTTCAATTAGGCGAATTAAAGTAATCGAGTATAAGAAGAGTTCTTGAGATTCTCGCATTTTCTGATTATATATATATATATATATATATCTTTGGATAGTTCAAAACGAGGGGAAATATACAGAAAATACTATTTGAAAATTAATTTGGTTTTAGAACTCATTTCAGGATGCATGCAATAGATTAAACTGACTTTGTATTAAATTATAGCGCGAAAACAAAAATCAATACATTATCAATGTTTAATCAAATTCATCGTTTCAAATAAAACAATTGGCAAAATATAAATTTCCTGTTAGAATAAAAAAAGAAATTATTAGTACCAAAGAACGCAAATATTGGTTCCGAAATACGAACCACCGTTTTTAATTATTTTTCAGTAATCTTGTTTGTGTAAATTTCAGTCGCAACGAACAATATTTTCGCATATCAATTTCAGCGAGTGTTATCGCAACGTGAATTGAAACCATTAACCTTTGTAAAATAATAGTATTTCCAATTTTCGTGTAAAAATTTTTCTCGATCGAATTAAAATAAATCACAACGCCATTTCGCCGAGGCATTGGAAAAATCTTGAGAAAATGTTAATTCCAGAATCAACAAGGATCTGGAATTGTAAAACCATGGAGAATACCAAAAGGAATGGCGCAGCAGTCCGTTGAAGAAAACTAACGTTTCAACTCTGTTTTTCTTGGATGTTTTCGCAACAGAATACCAAGGCTCCCGGAACAAGCTTGCGTTGGCAGATTAAGCCCGAGCTTTCCGAATGTGTATTATAATAAGCAGAAGCTTTTCCAACGCACAACATCCCCATTCAAAGAGCAATCTGCTTCTCGTCCGTGTATAACTCTTCTCGTCTGTTCCGTCACTCCTTTTTTTTTCATCGCAAAATTTTTTGCTCGGCGCTTCGGGAGCCAGTGGATTTCTTCCTCGACTCTGTCTTTCCCCCTTTTTCTTGTGCCGCGCCAGCGAACTCTCGACGAGATTAAAGCAAACTCGCCGATAGAGGCGACCGTTTGCCCTTATCGGCAATCATCGAAACCCTCCGGGATTCGATGGAAATGTAGAAGAAGCGATTCGCGACACTCCCCAACCTTTGGTTATCGGGGCCAAAGATGCGACAAAATTACGACTCGACCGATCGGGAACATAATAAAATTGGATTCGACTATAAAATAGATATTCCACTTGTCCGGACGGAAATTTGACTTTCTTCCTTTCACGATAGAGAACGTCGCTCTCGTTACTACGAGAATACGTATTTGCCCCATGTCCTCAACTATAAACGCTTTACTAACGACCTGGCTTTGTTTTCTATTTTTCTTTCATTACGCTTTGTGTCTTTTTTTGGCGGTACTTTCTTTTTTCAAGTGCTTAGGAGGAAAAGAGATTTGGTCGTGATGACAAAACGACAGTTGTTTCATAAAGAGAATTGCGACGTCAGACATTCAACCTTCTCCATGTAATTTTGAGCAGAAAAAGAAAAATTCGTTTCGAGTCTACATTGTTAAATTTTGTCATCAGTTATTGACAACGTGTAAATCTTTAAAGGGAAAAAGGTTCTCAGTCGAAACAATTCGTTTGGGTTCATTGAGACTTTTTATTAGCTGTTATGATAATTGATGTTAAAGCCTGTCCAATAAATTTAATCCCACATATTTCAATTATTAGTCTGTCGGAAATGTCACAGGATGGAAATAGTTGAACGTTACATACATTTATTGCGCTCGTCAACAAATTAATTATTAATTGTATTTGATATGAACAATAATTGTGGCAACGATATCACTTTAATTATTTAGCTGAAATTTAGTTTCGTTAAATTTTCTACTTTATCTGAAACTTTATCTGATTGATTTATACGTATCAAATGTTCGAGCAAATCTGCAACTTAGGACTAGTGTTTTTTTTTTTTTACTGTTTGATGGTTAGGAAACACGGCTCCAATTTCCTTCCAAGTAAACATTTCATATTCTAAACATTTGATATGCTATTCAAACAATTGTATAGCGTTTCTAATTTAGTCTAATTTTCTATGAAGTTTTCAACCATATCAAATTTGTTTTATGTTTAAAATAAAGTGATTGAGAAAAAAAAAAACATAAAAAAGAGACAGAAATTAATAACTGAAAATTGATGGTTTTGTGTAGTTAAAAATTGTCATCATTTTTCTATATCGGTTAGAATGAAAGTCCTTCGCGTACTACTTGCTTAACTGTAATTTCTAAGTTTTCCACGTAACCGAGCTTCCTCTTATATGAAACAGCCGGTCATCAATTCCAAACGATCTTGAGAGGCATATGTGGCGGCAGTTACGTCAGCATCAATTGCTTCGCGTCGGCCCAATTGTGATAAAACCATCTCAGAGACTCGTTTCTCATGTGTTGTTACTTTGTCAGAAGTAAATCACACCGAAATAGCTTCAATTTTAACTTAAAAACTCCATCATTTATCAACGCTTCGTTCGAACAAAATCTTACTGATAAAATAACAACTTTTTGTTAAATGGTAAATAAATTTTTCCTTCATTTTAAACAAATAATGAAATCAACATTAGCTTGTGAACATAAACTTAACTTATTAATCTAACAAATGCAGAGAAGATTTTATTGAGCAACACTTAGCACTGTTTGTAACCACATAAATTACGTTATGTTATCAGACAAAACACAGAATTTGCATTTAACTGCAATTAACTGCGTTGCAATGATTTACACGTGTCTCTTAAGATTACTTTTCATTATTAATTAATTTTAGAGTGCTATTAGTACCTTCATTAATTCTAAATTTTTTTTACCTAACTTCTAACAAAGGATATTATTTTATACATAAAAAAAGAAAAGTGTTTTATTTAAAACAGTAATAATAATACCAGTGGTAGATCTTCAAAGGAAATGAAACGTATCATCCTGAATCCGAAAAAAAGTAATATTAAAAATTACGCCAATTTTTAATATTAACTGTACTAAAATTTTTGTTTTAATATTAATATGTACTTTTTTTTCTGCGTGAAAATATTGCCATTAATTAAAAAAGATAACGTTTTTACAACGACAAGATATAATTAATTGAATCATGGGGCAAAAATAAACCAAATTCTTTTACGACTGTATACCTCCGAATTTGCGTGATAAGATGTACAAACTCGTTGAATGCATCCTTTGAATTTTTTTTTGTTCATCTTCACGAGTTCAGACGAGTTATATAATTCAAACGAGCGAATAAACGAGGAGCCAGGGCATCGTCTTGTAACGCGCGATTGCATGATCACGAGGGGGGATAAGGACTTCGTCTTCAGCCGGTTTACGGAGCAAAGAAAGTCGACCTCAGTATCGGTAATGCGTTTGCTTAAGGCGCTCGCGCGTTCGATCGTTTAAGTCATGCATTGTGCCGATATTTCCGTTGGGACTCTTTGCGCCAACGGCGATGAGATTTGCGAACGATCGGCATGCAAATGAGACGATAACTTACGTAAATCGGTTCGTTGGTTTCTGTCGGATTCACCGATCGTAATAAGCCGAGATATAACAATAGAAGTTTTTTTTCTTCAAGTGGGATTACGAAAATTTTGGTAGTCGCGTCAAATTAAGGTAAAGAAGAAAAATGAAAGAAATAGAATATGTTAGATTATATGAACCGAAATGAAATGCATCAGTCGAGAGAAACGAATGGCTGTCGTTCCTTTACAGGCGATTAATCGAAGCTCCCTTTGTCGAGATAACTTTTTCGAGCTTAATGAGGAAATTGTCAGTTCTTTTCTAAATGAGTCGGAGTTACTGGCGAATTCCAGCTTTATCGTTCTTTTGTGCCGGTGATTAAGAACCGTGATTTTTGTACTGTGAAATGACGTGTGTTTATGTTACGATGAACGACGATCGCACAACTTTTTATACTAGTAGAGAAAATAAATTATGCTAATGCATTTTAACGTTGAAACGAATGGGAAAAAAAGTTATGAATAATAGTTTCTTTTTTTCGTTTTGAAAGTACTATTTCATTATGATAAAAGAAAGTTAAGTTAATAATTAATTCCAAAGTAAATATGTTGAACATTTTTTTTAGGAATATTTATTGGAATATATCGAGATAAAATGTATGAATGATTGTTGCAATTCAATACACTTTACAAGCATTTTTATTATTACATACACAGCTTATGTACATGTTGAGTCGAGTGTGAATTACAAGTTTTTAATTGTTACTGATTTTCTTGCATTGAATTTAATTGCAAAACGTATTATATTAAATTAATACATAACATACGATAAATTCAATTATCGACTTCAATACCTCGGGTGAATTCGTATTATTGTTGTGAATTCAATATTTAACAATAATCGATTTGTGAACTGTACAGTAAAAGTGGAAAATTACGCTTGTACGCGTATTTTAATTTACATTGATCTGCGTGACATTTATTCTCGTTCAAGCTATCTACAGATATAATTGATGTATTTCAACAATAAAGATATTAAGAGTAATATAAATTTATTTTAATGATGTTAAACTATGATTATTAGATTAATAATCTCAAATAATAAATTCATCATTAAATTCATATTTGTAGTTTATTAAATTATTAATCACAATAATACAACACAAAATGTTTTTGGTAGGCAAAAAATGTCTAAAACTTTAATGAATGCAATATTGCTTAACAATTATATAAAAAATATTGCATTGATTTTAAAAGTCAATTATCTGTGATAGAATGAAACCTCATTGATTGACTATTGAATTTGAATCATCTCGTTCTTAAGGGGAGGTTCCGGTGAAATTGTGAGAAAATCATGAAAATCATTGATTATTTTAGATCCACATAAGATAAAACAAAAACAATGCATGACAAGTTTTAAAACGAGTTGAATAACATGCACAGAAATTTTTATAAATAAAATAGAAAAATTGTAAGAGAAGAAAGACTTTTAAAAAAATCTTTTTGTAACACTTTGACCACTGTTAAAAATCTATCTTCTCTTATAGATTCAATTTTTTATTCATAAAAATTATTTTGTAAATTCTGAAGTTCATTTCAAAACTTTTTACGCATGGATTTTTACGAATCTCTTTTTAGATAGTAAATAATATATGATTTTCATGATTTTTTAAGAATTTCACCGGAACCTCCCCTTAACAAGATGCGTTAAAATAATTAATCTGTAGAGACAAATGACAGGCATAGTTTATATCAAAAGGACTTTGGAAAAAGACATCGAGGAAAATTGTCGAATTAAAAGCCTCCGGACAATCAACTTAACAAGCCATTGAAACCTCAGTCACCCAGAAATTAAACGCCCAAGTCCCTTTCTCTGAAAATTAAGTCCATTCGGTGATTTCTGTTTGTCGAAAAGCATTGTGATTTGCGAACCTGCCCCATCAATACAATTCACCCGGGTCGCTTGTATTACGTATCGTATTTTAGCAGCTGCCTTTGGACAGGACGTCCGAAAAGAGGAGGAAAACAATCATTAATTCCGAACAGCCATAACCGAGGCTGTTTTCATTTCGCAGCGAGAATACACTTTACCCTAAAATTACCGGTACGCGATTATTGGCCAGAAGTCTTTTATCGCGCTTGATTTAACGATTCGCATTCCTCGAAGTATTACGTATTAACGCGGCCCTCAGCACCGCGTATTTCTTTTATTAGAAACCCAGCAATCAGTACGGAGCAGCTGGATGAAATAACGTCAAAATCTGCCAGCCAAGTTTTTTGATCCTGCGAAAGGACGTTGGCTCCGAAAAAGGCTTTGTGCAAAAAAATACGACAAGTCGAAGTTTCAATGGGTTCCGGCAGAAATGATCGGTTATTGGCAATCAAAATTTAAACGCCACGACTGAGATTGCCGGATTACGCGTGACGAATTATTCGACCGAACGACATAGGGGAACGAAAATGAAATTTAATTGGTCTTTGTTATCGGCGTCGCTTTAATGCGAACAATAATTGCGGTCCGGGTAATGAATGAAGCGTTCTTTTTGCGCTTAGCCGATTTTCCAGATAAACAGTGAACGCATTTCGCTCGTCTTTGTGAGTTACTTTTTTATTTATTTATTTTTTTTCTTTTGAGGAGGAGGGTGCGACAACAATGGATTGTCTTTTGTTTGTTTTTCCTTTGATTAATTTTCAAATGTGGAAATAAATGATGTTGTTATATTGTATTTCCTTGGCGTTGGAAAAAATGATTAAAACTTATTATTAAAGAATTCCTTGTCTTTGGGTATATCACTGGGATGCAATTTCCTGATAGAATTAATACTCTCTCGTAAAATTCTTGAGCAGCCAGCGGAATCTACTTTAAGCCAATAAAAATCTTTTTATCTAAAAATTATGTTCCCTTCATGTTACGAGACTTTTACACAGGCGCTACATGATAATAGATATTTCAAAAATTAATTAACTTTTAATCTTTTGTACACACAAACATAATTATATGTCCGTCGTTCTGGAAACAAAGCATTATTACCGAACTTCGTCTCGTCATTATTGAAAATATATTTTCTCTCTGAAAATTTATAATAAAACGTTTGTTTAATGCACGAATATTACAACATTAACGACACTCGGGTAAATTATAAATTCATCCTTTTGTAAATTAAAATAAAAAAATATTTTTGTTGAATTCAAAATGTAATATGTCTAAAATACGTGAGCATAAATCAGAATTTATTTGCAAAAGCAAGGATGCACGTTTTCGTAACGAAAGTGTATTCAATGTGCAACAAAGGATAAAGAGAGAATAAGTCGAATCGTTTACGAGTAACATAATTTAAAGCACGTTGTAAAGAATTATGAAGTCGAGAAACATATTACAAAGGACGCTGCGAGGTATATATACGTTGGAGACCTTATTCAATTTTCTGTATTGAAAAAAGATAGCACAGAGTTCGAGAGTTGGAAATGCTTGATGATCTTCAGTATTTCGCGTCACTTCGAAGTAACGAGTTTGAATGAATTTCCAAGTAGCGCGAGGATCACCGCAAGCGGCTCTTTAGCCAATTTCAAGTGACACTTTATCGAAAGAAAAAGGCTCGAAGGCAGCGATTATTAACTTTGGTCTTGGATTCATTTTTATTATAATATATCACGTGATAAATCACAAAAAGTACATTTCCGCGCAAAGTGTACTTCTGTTTATTTCGATAGCCGCGTGCATCGTCAGTCTGGGCCATTACGCCTACGGGAATGTTCTCGGCGGGATTACTTTTCATATCGTGGAAATAATTTATTTCATTTATTTCCGTGGACGGAGTTTGGTTGGAACAAGTTTGTTTGTTTTTTTTTTTTTTATTTTTTTTATTTCGTTTCACGTGTCAATTGTACGATGTCAATTTTTGTATGGAAACAACGGGAAAACGTATGGAAATGGAAAAATGAGATAAAGCGAAATTGGTTAATATGATTTTTTCGAGAATGAAAAGAATAAGAGGAGTCGATAATTGAATAATGTAATGTCCTGGAAAATACAGTTTTTATTTACACAAATATTTTGTGCAATTTATGCTTTCTTAACAAAAAAAAAATCTATTAAAAATGAAACAAAAAAATGAGCAAAAATAGAACAATATTTGTATCAAAAAGAGCAACTTAATTTTGGTTAGAAAATGTTTTCGAATCGCACTGGGAGAAATGAACGACACCGTTTCATTAAAACTATTGATTGCGGAAGAATAGAGAAAAAAAGAAACAAAAAGAATATAAATAAATTTCAGGAATTTTACGTGCGATAACACGCGAGTAAATCACGCTTAACTGTAACGGACAAATATCAGACGTGAGGTTTGAAAAAAAAATCCCACCGCTATTACTCCCGACAAAATGTTTACACGGTTTCCGTTTTATTTTATAATGTGATCCTGCGCATAACTCATTTTTGATATCTTATTAATCATGCCTTTTTACATTGTTATCGACATTATTGCTCGTTCATAACCCGATCTGACGGGTCAGCCGTGCTTTCTGGTTCGCCGTATACGAGAACGACCCAGCAATATTAATTTCGCTTCTGTTTTGCTTTTTTTTTTTCTTTTTTGCCTGAAGCGTTACTAAACCGCATCGTCACATGATGTTCAAGTGAAATTATTCTAAGATTCGTACGTTGTTGTATTTTCCCCAAAGGAATATAACAGTTAAAAATAGAAACCCGATATACTTTTGCGTTTAAAGTAATTGCAATTATTTTTAACAAAAAAAAAAAAAAAAAAAAA
>JABFQA010001937.1:0-12316 GCA_022817065.1 Probaryconus sp. ZL-2020 | reverse complement strand
ATATATACATATATAGACAAACGTCGGGACATCTCTTTTTTCACACATTTTCTGTAAGACTGTTTTAGCAATTTGCATTTTTTCTATTTCATTAAGTATAACATATTTTACACATTTTACTAGATTAGTTTTTAATTAGTTTTGTTTTGATTGTTAGTTTTTAAAACATATTTTTGTTTGAATTTTTATTACAAAAAGTTTATTTTCATTTATTTTTAAATTAAGTTCTGATGTCGTTATTAATTTTATTGTAACTGTAGTTTAATTATTTTGCATTTTGTGATGTCAAAATGAAGTAAAGTGAAAGCGAAATTTGTTTGGGTGAATTGCACCAGTGATTCTTTAGCTAAATAATTTTATTTAAGATTTCCTTCAATAGTTTATTTTCTTCTATTGAAATGATTTGTTATGAATTTCTTTTTCGTATGAATGGTTCAGTCTTTAAAATAAATTTTACAAAATCCAATTACAATTTTCTATCTTAAATCTTTGTCTAAAAGATTTTTCAGCTATATCAAATTCAGATCCTTTTAATTTTAAAGACTGAATCGACTTTAACAAAATTTCGAACAAAAAAAAAAAAAAACATCATTAAACACAAAGTGCAGCGGTAAAAAATAACGAAAAACTGTCGATCGCAAGTTGAAAAACTTGTAAATTCCCTTCGATGCATTTTGTTTTTATTGAAGCAAACTCTTTGTCAAAAACGTGATATTTTACATGTTAAAGTGTTGTTTATATTTATTGGAAAATGTGTACTTTGAAGGAAAAAAAGGAAGCTAATGTAAACGCCGATTTCTCTCCTTTAGTAACTTTTGCAAACATGTCGTTGCGATGGTGAAAACATGCGCCAAGTATATGTTTGATAATTAGATGAAAATTTATCTGTGAATTCTTATAAGGGTGAATGATGACAGAGACAAATAAAACGAAAAGTGTATAGAAGTAAGTCATCTTTATTCAAGCCATCAAATATTATTTCCTTATCCATTATTTTATATTTTATTAACTTTTTTTTTCTTTTGTCTTTTTCAGTATGATTTCCAGCCTCTCCAAATTTTCTTCAGTTAATTTCAACAAAATTTCATACTTCAGGTTTTCGTGTAAGCTTCATTTTTTCGATACAGAAACATCTGGGAAATTAAATACACATTAAAATGATCTAATCTTATTTAAAAGTTATGTTTATAATTTTAATCAAAATAATTGTCGAGATGAAATTAAATTATACCGTTACATCTCTTGCATAACTTGTTTAGACTACAAGGTATCGTCATCGTAATTTAATCACCAGGAAGAATTTGAGTTAAGTTTATCATTGTTTTTTTTTTTTTTTTTCTTTTTAATTAGAGGAACAAGATATTTTATTCATTTAATTCTTCATTTTCAATTTCAGGGTATCCCAAAATCGGATTAATTAATTTCTGCAAAAATATTTTACAAGTCCATCGAGTTTGTTAAAGAAGAAAATAGAAAATGCAAAATATTTCATTTGAATAAGAAATGTTCTTCCTATAGGAGTGGCTGGAAATAAGAGCATCGTTTGTGATCTAAATCAATGCACTTCCCTCTTGCACACGGTCAAGCCTCCAGTGCAAGATCTAAATCTTCTTTTTCTAGCTGCAGCGCCGTCTGTATATCAGGTCACTGACTAAAATCCACGAATCCAACATCCTCCTCCTTATTAACAATAAAATTGCCAACACAGTGTCCCCACCCCGATCTGGCAGAGCCGCCTCTTCCTCCCTCAAAGCAAAAGCCCGAAAATCGCGACTCTCGGCTCAATTTCCATGCAAGTTTCACCGACTTATCATAAAAAGTTCAAACCAGTTGAAACCTGTATCCAAGGTGTACCTGTGTTACTCTCACAGTGACATACTCACACATGGATACAGGGTCCCTCGGTACACTCTTGTACAAAATAATACCTGTTCCTTCGAGGAAGTTATCTTCTCCCTTTGGTATTAAGTAGTCTCTTCACTAATTTTTGGAAAATTAAGAAAAAAACCCTCATCAATCATTAATTGCAACAGATATGCATTTTCCTGATAGTTTGAATTCTTGAAAGATTTTATTTATTTTTAAAAAAAAAAAAAAAAAAAAGGATCAATGCTACTGAATTTGGGAAAATTGTAAAAATTTGTTTTTAAGAGATATGAGTTTAGGAAAGCTGATGAACATCTGGAGATCATTGTGATGTAATTGATTTCTGTAATGTAATCAAAGAGACACTTTATGTATTGTATATCTGTTGACCATACGTTAGGAGACCCTTTTCTTTGAATTTCAGCTACCTGCAAAATGAGATAAGGACCCTTCCAATGTCTGTTCTTCCTATTTCATCTAACTTTCTATATTTTTATTTAGATAAAGAAAAAGGTTTTCAAAAGATTAAAGCAAATGATACCATTTGGTACCAATCATTTAAATTTATATGCTGCAATGACATAATGAATCATTTACCATTCATAAATTTTCAATTCACTAAATCCAATTAAATGCTATCTCTCGCTAGCTATAAAAACTATTGATATAAAAGGGCATTGTAACTACAGCCCTGGGCCTGATTTCCCTCTCCCAGGGACCGACCGAATTTCCTCCAGAATAATACCTGTCGACCAAAGTACGTCACAAAATGTACCCTTCCTCCTTCCTCCTGATAAACCTCCGATACCTGCAAAAAAGCTAAGCGGTCCCATTCAGGGCCGTAACTCTCGCCATCAAACGGATTCATAAAATCCCTTACTTTTCCCCCGCGTTTTCCATCCCCGAAGCATCCCTACTTTTCGATCCCTGACCTTTGCCAATTGTTATCGTCAATTTTTCAAGGGATCTCTTAAAGTAAGAGTAAATGGCAATTTATTTTTCAGACAGAAACTAGTTATCGATAATACCCAGAACGTACAGCACTGCGTCCGATTTCTCTCTCCAGGGGACAGCCGAAATCGGGCCTCAGATCCAAAGAAGACTGTGCGTCAAGTGGGATAAGTCAAGTGGGGAAATAAAATCCAAGGAGCCCCAGAGTGAAAATTGTGACATTGTTATTGGAGTGATTTTAATATGTGATGGGAAATCGTGAAAAGGATAAGCGTACGTGGTTGTTTACGGGGCTTGGGTCCGCACTGGATCCGGTTGCTCGATCGCACAGGTGTCCAAGATTAACTTGGTCGCGAGCCGACTGTACCTGACTGTGTTCTCCAATTTTCAGAGATCGTTTCGGCAATCGTCGCGACTCGTCGACACTGATACTGATATGGATCAACGTAAGAGGTATCCGGGATTAATCGCGATGATAATGTGAGACTTTTTGAAGAAAGCAAGGAGACCAGAATGGCTTTCTTGTGTCCAGTGAGAATACGTCGAGGCAAGAAGAAGAAACGTAAGTATGGAGATACACCTTTCAGGTCGGGGTTTAAAGGGAGGCTTTGTTTTGCTATACCTGCTGGAATCTATCTTCGAAAGACGTTTTTTGAAATATCCATTTGCTCTGGCATTTTTTCAATTGCATTTATATTGTCTGTTTTTGAAATGTGAACATTATAAATCATGAGATTGTTTCATTTCATCTTGTTTTTAATTTTTTTTTTTTTTTTTTTGTAGGATATTAATTAATTTTCTGTTATTTGTTTTTGATTTGTATAAACTATTCTAATCGTTAAGAAGTGAAAGTAATATATAATCGATAGTCGAAGAAAATTATAATTTCACTTTATTCTAATTCTGATTGATTTTCTTTTTTCAATTTAATGAATGCAGATAAAATGAATATTATTAGTATGATATTAATTTTATGATATTTCAATATAAGATAAGAAATTTGTAATAATGGTGTTGATGTTGTATGTAATGTAATTTAATAATAGGAATTTTAATTTAGCAGGTGTACATAGCTTTAATTTGGATGGCAAGGATGGACTTGGAATCGGGGGGACTGGAGTTGGAATGGGGTCGAGGGTGCCGTTGCCCCCAGGAAGAATAACAGGAAGCGCTAGTATCGAAACCCTCGTCAGAGTTGGAATCGAGAAAGAAAATGGTCTTTCTCCAGATAGTAAAATGGTTATTATTCACGACTTTACGCCGTGTGTCGACGATGAACTTCAGGTCAAAAGAGGCCAGGTAATTGGACCCTTATTCATACCATCATTATGATAACAAAACGAAGATCAGTTTTAAAAATTTCTTTTTCAACAATGATCATTTAATTAAATTGTCAAAATCACAAAATATGTTTCTTAACGAAAATTTTTCTTATTTCATGTGAAGATTGTAAATGTTCTTTATCGAGAGAATGACTGGGTATACGTGATAGCAGCGGATACTAGGATGGAGGGTTTCGTGCCCCATTCGTATTGTGCGCCGTACACGTCTCAGCTTGCGGAATCTACCCTCGCAACTCTCATGAATAACGTTAAGAAAAAATTGCCCCGATCGAACGAGACTGATGGTGACCTCGCAAGCATGGGGAGATCGCAAGGGATGGAAGCTCAACAGACTGATACTGGTTCGGCGTCCGACTGCGAGAGCTATGCTCGCAACGTCACCACCGCTGATATTAATGTTAATAGGTCGATTTCTCAGTCGCAAAATTCCGTCCAGACGACGCCTTCTCAGCCAGATGTTCATCCATTTTTCAAGGTTGTTGTTAATTGTTATTTCTTAATACTCAAATAAAGAACTTATAAAATTTGTACCTACAAGAGCTTTTATGCTTTTGGGATTCTTTAGTTTGTATAATTAAACTGACGTTCATTTTCGTTTTATTTTGCAGGATCCTTCTGCTGGGAGGTATATTGTTTTGTATACGTTTGTAGCTCGTGATGAAAATGACGTTAGCGTAGAAAGGGGTGAGTTTGTGACAGTTCTAAACAGAGATGATCCCGACTGGTTTTGGGTATTGCGACACTGCGATGGAAATGAGGGATTTGTACCATCCGGTTTCGTTTATCCCGGACACGTACTGAATTCATACGCGACCACCAACACAACGAATACCAATACAATTTCTAGAGAAACGCATGCCTTAGGTAATTAACCGAATTACGATACAAAATATAGAAAAATCAGAATTTAAAAAATATATTGTTCTCACAGATATAAATTGATGATTTACGATTTTTACATAAATCTTATACAGAAAATAACGTATTTATCTTGACAAAATTTTTCTTACTTTTCCTGTTCAGAGAAAAAAAAAAAATATAATAATATACAATTTTATTTGTGTTAGGAACGACAAACGGAAACGAGCAATTACAACAAAAAGACTTGCGGGATTTCCGGGACGAGGCGACCGGTACCGAATTGGTCGTGCTTTATGACTACAAGGCGCAGGCGCCGGACGATTTATCCGTGAGACGTGCCGATTGGATTTATGCGGACCTCGGAAATCAAACCGTTGACGGCTGGCTGTGGGCCTACGCGCCTAAAACTCGCAAATATGGCTTCATCCCCAAAGCTTACGCCCGTCCCCCTGCCATGACCAGTTTATAACTCACAACATATTGTTCATTTGTATGCTTACTTTTGTACGTTTTATAATAATAACAATTTTCTCTATACAAACATATGATTGATCAATGCACGACGAGATTTACGTTTAGATTGGTACATCCAGATGTCACGTTATTGACGAAGCCTTCGTGTAAGATCATACAATCGCCGTTCAGAAGCACTTGGCGAGGATTTTGGGCAGTTCTTAATGAATTTATTGGCCCGGTGTAAGTCAGGGAACGAGTACTTTCGGACTCGATGTTGTCGACCGCCTGTTTTTCAGAAATTTTATATCATTTTTATTTTTAAATTTTTCTAATAGAAAGAGGAATAATTTATTTTTCAGTCTTTTATTTTTTACCTGTATGCTACATCGTAAAGAGCGTGTTTTGGAATTTCCAACATCTAGACCAGCGATCCAAACAATAATAACGTCCCCTTCGCCATAAACATCATCAGCTTCCACTTCGTTACTACTCGTGTACAGACTTTTTCGACGTAGTCTAGCTGCTAAAACTGGTAAGGGTAATCTGTTTCTGTATTTGGCGTGAATTTGACTACCGTTAAATAATCTTGCAGCATTCTCTCTGGAGATTTACAGAAATTGGATTTAAAAAGATTAGATTCTGTTAGTTAACGGACAGAACTTTTTCTTGTAACACATTTCTTTTACTCACGATAGTTTATCAGACACTAGAAGCAGTGCCAAACACCGACTAGAATCATTAGAAACTGCAGAGTATCCAAAAACCACAGTACTTTTTAACCCTGGATCTACACTAATAACCGGAACCTCAGGATGATCAAATAAAAAATGATGAGTCAATGCAGAAAATGCAACATTTACAGCACAGTCCATTCGAGGACACCTGATTGGACGCCTAGAACACTCCAAAGTTTGATAACTCATTTTCATCTCCGAAGCATTTGGAACTAGATTGCCCTCTCTTCTGGTTATGCTATGAGTGCTCTTCTGTAAATTTGTGTTCAGTGGGCTTCTTCGTCTGCTATTGTTTTGCATTGTATTCCATTCGGAAATTGAACACGTTTTATTATTGTATGAAGAACTTCTGATATTTAAATCAGTCATGTTAGCTCGAATGTATCGATTCGATTCTATAGATTCTTGGGAATTTGATCTTAAAGAAGAATCAGAAATTTTGTAAGTTCTCGTTGTTTGCAAATTCTTATAATCTTGGTGACAGTCTGTACTTTCTTCGGAGCAGGTTGAAGTTGAATGTTGGGATTCTGAATTACAGAATGTGCAATTTGCATCTGCGTGTAAAAGGAAGGGGAAAAATATTAAGTATTTTTGCTAAATAAAATTGAATTGTAAGATGATTTTATTTATCTTTGATAAAATCTGAATAATTATTTGAGAACCGCGTAAAATAAAATATCTAAGTTTTCTCCACTTTTCCTAGATTCTGTAATTTCACAATTTTCTATTTTTCATTAGAGAACCTGTTTGACTGTCCAGTCGTTTGATACACCGGTGACAAAGAAGCGGTTTTTGCACAAAGTTATCAGGATCACTTTCAACGATGACCAGGTTGCAAGTTACGCACAGTCCTAGTCTTTCATTACTGTAATCGTTTTCCGTCTCATCATCTCCATCTTCAGCATCATCCTCGTCTGTGGACTTTAATCTATAATTTCTCCTTTCTATCATCTTTTTATTCGTACTTAATTGCTTGTTGTTAACGCGTGAAGTTGGTATCTTGCTTTTCTTGGAATAAGAAGAGATCTAAACAACAAATTAGTTTCAAATGATAATTGCTATAAGTTCATTAAGATGATTTCTTATCAAATTTAACTTTAAAAGGAATTGTAACAATATTCCTTTTTTCATTGAAAAAAAAAATGCAATATTTTAATTATTATAATTAATTAGATTTTAAAACATTGTTATTGTCTTGTATTGTTTACCTTATGGCGATATTGTTCAACGTTTTCTAATTTATTTGCGCGATTAATTTTGTCCATCTTTAACCGCAACTTGTTTTATTTGTCAAAAAACTTTAAATTTCAATGCTGCCAAAATATTCCTAATTACTTTTTTATTTTAATGGTTACTTGCAGTGAAACGTCAAACTTTTTGTGAAAGTCAGTCGTCATGATATTACACAAAGAATTTAAGGAAAGTTGACTGACGATCGGTGAAAAACGTCACCAATTTAGGATCACCATTTGCGAATAAATTTAAACAGAAGCTCAATTTCGATGATACTTCAAAGCTTTTATTTTAAAATTTTCATACTGATTTTGCGAAACAAAATTTAAAAGAGAGAAGTCAGTTACAGTTGAAATGGAGTTTGGATTAGAAGAGGACCTTTTTCAGTTTTAAACAATTGAAAATGATTATTATCTAATGAAGGATTAAGACGTTATTAAATCATTGATTTAACATCTTATTTTAATGGAAAGTTTGGTATGTTTTTTGCACGTTTCTTCTTTCACTATTATTGAAATTCAAATTCTTTTTTTATTACTTTTTTAGAACTCTCTAATTTGATTAAAAGTGTACTTCAGAACTCAAAAGTTTAATATATGATTTCTTTTAATACAGTTTTTGTAATTTTTGTAATAATTACGATTTTACACAATTTGAATTTCGCGGGCTATTAATCTATCACTATCTCTTTTCATTTCAGAACGAATAGAGTAACGAAAAAATAGATACAAAATACTTTTTTAATTAAAAAAGTATCTGAAAATTAAAAAAAAAACATCTTAGATAAAACAAATAATCATTCCAAAGAATCTTTGATGAAATGGACGATTAACGTTGTTTCAAATTTTCGCGCCCAGAATCTTTCGCCAGTCAGCAACGAAACGTCACGTCTGTGATGGCGCCACATTAAGGCCAGTCTATTGTCTGTGCAGCAGTGCTTAGCCCCGCTGCGAATCCCGAATGCAACGAACTCCTCGGGCCTGTGGTCTGTGCGCCTGTTGCCTAGTCTGTGTACGTCCTGTGTTCGTCCTGGCCTCGCCTCGGTTTAGTGTTGCGTATGTTTGAAAACGCGGGCGGCCTCGCCGTTCGTGCAAGAGTAATTCGTTCAATTCTGCTGATGGTGCAGCGCGCCCCGCGCATCATCGCGTTCCGTCGTCGGCCTTCGCCGCGTCCCGAGCAGTAGATTCCAAATCCCCCCGAGCATCACCACGTCCTCGATAACCGACGATGATCAACATGGAGACGGACAAAATCATCGACGACACTAACACCACTGTGCAGGTAACGACCCAAATTTTTTTTTTTTTTTTTTTTTTTTTTTTTTTTTTTTTTTTTATATAAATAAAAAGGCCCTGTTTTTTTGTAAACAGGCCACCGCAGCGATGGGTCATTTGAGCTGTCTGAAGTTTGCCGCTTACCCTTTGGGTTCGCGAGTGTTGGATCAAAATTACGCTATTCATTTTCAGTTATTTCAGTTTATTATGATGAGAGTGAAATTTTAATTGATGGTTAGGCCACTGGGACAAGGTGCTTTTGGTGAGGTTTATCAAGGCATTTACAAGTACAGGCGCAACGAAGAGCATCCCGTAGCCGTAAAGACGCTGCCGTCCGTTTCAACGTCACAGGCAGAGGCTGATTTCATGATGGAAGCCTTGATAATGAGCCAATTCAATCACCCGAATATCGTTCATTTTATTGGCGTATCTTTTGATGAACATCCCAGATACATCGTCCTCGAGCTTTTACCAGGCGGAGATTTAAAAAAATTTTTACGCGACGAAAGACCAAAGCCCGTAAGAATTATTTCTACTTTTCATCAACGTTTCTCTTTATAACGTGTTTCGAATATTTTCTATTTTAATTTGCGTTAATTACATTGCAAAGCAAAAACTTTTTTCTTTTTTTTTTTTTCGTATCCCAAAACAAATCCGAAACTTATTGAAACATTTAAAGTATTTCTCATAAGACATTATTAAATAACAAAGAAAAATGAAACTAATTAGAGCGAAGCGTTGTTCATTTAGAACACTCGTTGTAATTTATAAGCGCGTTTATCTGAATATTAATAAAATGCATATCGTATTTTAAATTAATTAAACATTATTAAACGCGGGAGAGCACTCTTGAAAACGTTTGATATTAAAGCACCAAGTTGTCAAGTACTTCTTTCGCGTGGAACAACTTGTCAAAGTACAACATCAATATTAATTTCATTCTGCTTTGAAGCAAGAAGTGAGCTTTATTATAGAGTATCTCTTTATTCATAATATTTTATATTAAAAAAGGACCGACAATATACTTCAAATAAGTGCATTCTTTTTTAATATAAAATATTATAATAAAGAACATAAAGCCATTAAGGAACATAAAGGATTAAAGGATTTTAATAACTTTGCTGTAAAATGTTACCATTAAATCTTTACAATTAGATTGGAATAATATCAAAATGGTTGAAATTCAAGGGAATTTATTTGTAATGAATAAATGATTGTAGGATCGGCGCACGACGCTGTCCATGCAAGATTTGATAATGTGCGCTCTCAATGTGGCCAATGGATGTAAATACATGGAGACATCGCGTTTCATTCATCGTGATATAGCGGCGAGAAATTGTCTTTTGACTTGCAAAGGACCTGGTCGTATCGTCAAAATCGCGGACTTCGGAATGGCGAGGGACATTTATAGGAGTGATTATTATAAGAAGGGCGGGAAAGCGATGTTGCCCATCAAATGGATGCCACCGGAAAGCTTTCTCGATGGTATTTTCACTACTAAAACCGACGTATGGTATGTGATCGTAATAATTTCGCTTTAACAATTTTTTCATTCTGTAAAATCAACGATTTTAACTATTTCATTTTATTGTAATTTAATTTGTTTTTTTTTTTCTTCGTCCCAAATTAGGGCATTTGGTGTTCTTTTGTGGGAGATTATGTCGTTTGGCTACATGCCATACACTGGCTGTGCAAACCGTGAAGTGATGTCGATGGTTACCAGTGGAGGTAGATTAGAAAGACCAGCTGGTTGTCCAGATCCAATTTATGGGGTCATGACGCAATGTTGGCACCCGCTACCTGAGAAGAGACCGAGTTTCGCAACGATAGTAGAAAGGATAGATTATTGCTTACAGGTGAATTTGACGTTTTCATTGTAATGAATTTGTAAAAGTAAATTGATTTTCACGCGTCTGCATTTAAATGACTTTTTTTTCATCTATTGTGCTTTTCAAATTCACAGGATCCCGATGTTATAAATCATCCCATGCCAAATTATGACATTTTGCCAGTCTGTGATCGAGAAATAACTATTATGCGACCGGATCCGGAAACTGAATGCATCAATGTGCATACTGACGTAAGCATATTAAATTTCTTATGATAAATTGGTATTACAACGACGTGTTTTTTTGTTTTCATAGGAACAAATCAAAAAATAGATTTTCTCTCGAGTATATTTTTAATTTTTAATTAAGATAAAAAATTGTCCTATTTTCTGTACAGTTAGACGGATGTGGTTACATGCAACCGAGAAAAGACTTTTTGCCTGGATTCTGTGCCATGCCAGCAGGCGTTGTATACACGTCTTTGAAGCATAGCGAGGAGCTTAAAAGCGACGGAGGAACCGACAGTGAGAAACAGAAAGCTAGCGAAGAGGAATATCAAAATTCGCACGATCTCAAGAACCGTGCGAAGGATGAATGTGATACAAGAGTACGTAACTCCCAAAAATCGACCTAATAAAATTCCACGACAATTCTCAAGAACTTGGTTTTGTCATTTTAAAGAAATGATCATATATTTGATGCCAATGTTGGTTTCAGATAAAGGATGAGGATGACAAGGACGATATCCATAGCGATGAGTTAATAACTTGTAACGGCACTATTGGAAAGGCGTTAAAGCAAAATGGCTGTGGCGAAAGTACGACAACGACGGACACGAACACCGATTCATCAGGCATTCCGCCCTTAAGTCCTGCAGCGGATATGACGGCCGTTTCATCCCCAAACACCAGGACGTCGTCGCCAAATCACACCGCCGTACTCAGTCCGAACATCAACAACATTAATGGCATTTTAAGAAAGAGTGGACTAAAAGCCGCACTCAGTTTAGATCCCAGCACACTGTGCCGCGGAACGATACCGTATGAAAAAATTATGCTCTCGTCGCCGCCCACGCGACTCACCAATTCGGATAGTTTGGAAATTCATGGCAAAATCACCGAAAGATAAATGTTGTGTGTGTGTGTTTAGGCGCATTTTTCATTGATATTGTTAAATCTTTTTATTATTCTTTGATTTCAAATTCCGTTTACACTCTTAAAAATGTTCAACTTGATTTTAGAACTTTTTTTTTTTTGTTTTGTGAACATTTTTCAGAGTGTATAGGAAACCATGAATAAGCTATGAAAGTTACAAACAAAGTTAATTGTAAATTCATGACGATTAAAGAATTTGTAAGAAAGAAAATAATTTTTTTTTGTTACTTGTATTAGGGAATGAAATTTTATGAAAATTTTGTAATTATAAGTAAGTTAGAGTTAAATAACTTTTTAATAGATGATTTACAATTTGGTAGAAGTTTTGCAAAGAACAAAAATTGCAATTAAGTTTTTGTAAATATTTAGGATTAATTCGTTGTTCTAAATTCGATATTTTGTTGGTATCTCTTATCGGCTTTCATGGATATTGCAATGAAGTTTTAATTGTTTTATCGGTGTAATGTAAATTCTGTTTTGCAATGTAAAACAAAGTAAAATTGATTCGTATGATTTTTGGTGACAAATTAACCTGCAATTATTACTATGAGTATCGAATTTTATTTAGGAAAATATAAATGAATGCTTTTATATAATCGTACACAGAAACGTTTT
>JABFQA010001936.1:0-12317 GCA_022817065.1 Probaryconus sp. ZL-2020 | reverse complement strand
TTAAAGATATATATATTTTAGAAAAGAAGAAAATTACATTTATTAATTAGATCTTTAAAAATAAAAAAGGGGGAAAAGAAAAAGAAAGATAGTGTATCTATTCGTACTGAGGTTCTTCATCACCGTTATCTGTAACAAAAGAAAGACATATTATTTTCGTGTCATTTAAATGTATGAGGGAAAAAAGGGGGGAAGTTACACAAAAATTATTAAAATTATATCTATAAATCTACTCAAATTACAAAAGAGCTTTTATATTTCAATTGCCTTCTATTGATTTCTATTCCTAAAATTACGTGACAAAATGGTCTGACAGAATGTTGACCTTTTCACTGGAAACAGTTTTCATACAAAATTATTTCCTTTTCCTGTCGATGTATCTTTTTATTCAATTATTTATTTATAACATTAAAATACTCGAATAAACTTTTGCAAGATATGAAACGTTGTAACGTTAAATCAACTAGTGGTTCAATAAATTTCAGTTAAACTTACAATACGAAAATATAGAGACGATGTTTGAATGTATGTGCGTATGAAAATTCTGACAGTTAGATTTAAAAGTAGAGACAGCAAACAAATTTCGCAAATAAAATGTGATCATATGTTACAAATTCTGTATCATGTAATATTTATATTACGTTGAAAATATATTCGTTTGTTCTGACATTCTTCACATTAGTGCACTTTATATTCATATAAAGGGTCAATAAAATACAATATTCATGAACGTTTTTGTTTAACGTAAACTTCTTCAAAATTGTCTATATCATTTTTTATCATTAAATCTTTATTCATTAAATATAAAAGAGGAATGTATTTTATAACTTAAAAGTGACCGTTGAACTTTGGTTTTAAGTAGCATGTCTGGTATAAATTAACACGAAGATGTAGTTATAAAATTTGTACTTGCGCAAATTTTAATTATCGAGATAAAGGGACGTTCTTTATTGAAGTTGTTTTCTCCCCCTTTTTATTGTCACTTTCATTATTACCAAAGTATTCATTCTTTATATCTCTCAATCTCATTTGTAGGAGTTTTTTTTTTTTTTCTTCTTCTTCTTCTTTATGTTCACCTAAAAGGAAGAGCTACTGTTACAAATTTCAGAAAATCCTTTGTATCTTTACAGGAATATAATGAATCCGTTTATTATGTGCATTTGCCGCAAATGCCAGAGTTTTTACATTTAAATGCCTTTAAATAGTTCAATTAGCAAAGAAATGACGATTATCGTTATTATTAACAGAATGAGATGTACAATTTGAATGGAGATGCAGGATCAAACGCCATTCGAAATAAAAGAATTGGATCATTGTCGATAATAAATTCCGTGGACGTATTGAGGGACAGGGTTCTGCTGGAATTGGCGCGCAGAAAAGCTCTGCAAGATCGACATCAGATTGAAGAGAACCGTCGTCTTCTAGATATTATTGGTAAAAGATCAATCCCCGACTACGGTGATATGTTTTCCACGCTTTCCGATAAAGCGAGCAATAACGACGCTTATACGATTCGGCATCGAAAGACTGATCGAGATCAAAATACCGCATCAGAAAGGGCCAAGATCCCTGAAAGGACACGGCTTTGGTTGAACGAGGACGATCCTGCAGTGTCACACGATCACGTTGAAAATATACAAAGGGTGAGAACAATTTAGAACAATTAGAAATTGATGATACTTTCTTTAGATATTTAATCCCGAATGAATTAAATTACATTATTTATTGGTGCACTTTAACGACCATGTTATTTTGGAATATAAAAATATGCACAGAGAGATAAGGGTTGATTTGATTATTACGAAGACCCTTAAATCGTGGTCGTTAATTATGATAAGGTTTTATTTGTTACAGTTGCAGAAAGATGATCTACGTTTGTTGTAACCACCCATCGACCCCCCAAGGTGGAAGGCACGAGACCGCAATTGACGGCATTTCATTCAGTTTTGAGATCTTTCCACATCGGCGGCTCTCGCATTCAATTTATTTTCTTTTTGATTCATGTTTCATATGCTTCGAAATCATGACGGAGTATACACGTTACTTGTATTCGTCCAACTGACACGAATATTGAATAACATTTTCCAGATAAAGGTATAAAGTAATCACGTACAATACATTTATTATAACAAATTTCAATTCATTCTGTAAATTTACAGTATTAAGAAGCATTGAAGAGCCTACAAGATGGACTATGATTTTATAATCTTTTCATTCTGTTAATATTATTTGTAGAGTAACGAAACCATTTCTGCGCTAATTAACGACTTATATTATTAATTATGTAAATATAGATATCATATTTATTGTAACAAATATGTAAATTAGTGTTAGTATTGACATTTATGTAAATGACTCTTATTTTTAATTATAAATTGCCTATAAAGTTTCATTCTTGTGAATTTACAGAACATTCCATAAAATTTAGTACATTTTAATAGCAATAATTTCAGGGTGTAAAAAGTCAGGAAATGTCCATTTATATAATTACAGTAACCTTATTGTAATTATATACTTTTATAAAGTAATTTTTTTTTTTTTTTTAGTACATTAACATCACTAGATTTCAACCTACGTTCACGAAGTATATTTTTAATTAAATAATCTTTCTATTGCTCGTATCTTTTTTACACCATTAAACAGAATAAAAACTACTCGTTTCAGCTGCATCTAACAAAATGTTTGTCCCCTTAAGAAACGAACAATTGCTTAATTAAAATGCGTTATTAGTTGAATTAAAAAGTTCAAAAAACAAATAGAGACACATTTTTGAAAATAAAATATTGAAATTCCAATAAAATTACTGCAAAAAATAAAACATTTAATAAGCATCCGCGTACGACTATTTATAAACTTTATCACTTAGTTTGTCATTTATTTCCTGTTGGAAAATCTCTAAAACAAATTAATCAAAATTAATACACTTTATTGATTAAAGAAATTCTGCCATTGACGGTTTCGTTGACATTTAAAAGGTAAATGGACAATATCTTGACTTTTTTTTTTCAAATGTCATCATTTAATCATGTTCCCCTAAAAAGTTTGATCTTTAATTTGCAAACGATTAATTTGCATAGAAATATTTTTATACAAGCGATCGTGTTCGTTGGAGGAGGACCATAATACTACTTCATTTGCAAAGCCATTAAAACATAATAAAAAGAAGCTGATAGATGAAAAGCTTTATCAGATTTTGGTTCTCGTGCCTGGTCGGAAAAACAGTATTATACTTTGTGATTTTCTATGCAAGACGTTTCTGACTTGATCATGTATGAGCCACACTTGTTGGATATTTTGAATAGAAAACTGACTATAAAAATTGTATTTTCAACGCGACGAAATGATGCATCCTTTTCTTTGTATATATTCTATTTTTCACAGGTGAAAAAGCGTTTTCACACAGTACAGTAATATATTCGATGTTACTGTAAATAAAACAATAAACCATAGCGTTAATTATTTATAAATCAAACAGACCTGTTGTAGTATTAATGGTTTGTAGTGTCAATTCAAACAACAGAAAGCCTGTTCAATCAATATTGAAAAGTTGAATTACTTTGTTATATAGTGAAACTACTAATTTTATGAATATATCATCCAAAATAATTATATAATTTAACTGCAATGTTAATGAAAAAACTTTTCTTACAGTAAGAACTAAAATTCTTGAATAAGTAATCCACTTTTCAATACTTTACAAAACTAGGAAAATTATGAATATGTAAAATCTTAAATTCAACTTTTTAAAATTGCATAAAAAGCTTTATGGCTGTATGAATTAATTGCAAATCCCACGGTTCACAATTAGCACATCAATGTATTAAAAGTTTATTTGAATTTGTGAAATAGAAATCACATAGATCTGATTTCACCTGTGAAAATAATATTGTATTCAAATCGCATATATTACGTTGCGCTTAAAGAAAAAAAGTTTTGAATGAGTTGAACAAATGATAAGATCTGATATATACATATATATAAAAAAAAATAGTAATGAAAAAAAAAAATTAGAAAACGTGTAGATCTTATTCGCTTGTTTGTCCCCTCTTTATCGTAAAAGATAAAAATCTGAAAAATTAATTGCAACTCCAGCCGACACTTTCTGAGAAGTGATCTTTTTATAATATCATTTTCTGTCGTGACAAGTCGATGTGTTTGTAAATTGTACAATTTGGTGACACCTGAGGGGGAAAGTTGTAAATGTCAGCGCTTTAAAAAAATCTCTACGTACATCGATGTTAGACATAAGACAGAAAATATATTTTACGTATAATTAATAAAACAGTCGAAAAAAAAAACAATTCTGCGTATTCAGAAAAAAGCTCTTTGGATACTTGAAACTCAATTACTGAAATTCATTAACGCCTTGTTTTTTCCCGTCTAAAAACAGACAGCGAACACAGAAAGCTCGACGAAAAGAAAACAGGCACATGATAATAACATAAATAAAGAGTATATATATATGAAAAATGAATAAAAGAACGAGGCGGTGAGCTTGCGAAGGCGATTCGCTCTATTTCTGAATTACAGCCGGCTTTATTCGCGCGACCGGATACTCGAGTACGCCAGTGCGATTTGGTTTGTCACGTGACCAGGCGCACGCGTTCATCAGCCAACCGCGACGGGATAAAACTATCCGAAGGAAAAACTCACGAAAAAATGTTACGATAATCGTTGTCCCCTCGTCGATTCTTTTTTTTTTTTCCTCCGCTATATAGAATACCAATGTTTACCGAAAACCAGGCCTTTTCTATGGGCTAATAAAATCGACCGTAGACGAAAGAAAGGGGAAGCTCCCATCGCCCTCGAGATCGCCGCGAGAACGAAATCTCCTCGTGCTTAGTTTCGTCTCGTGCGTGAAACCGCGCACTTTGATATTTAGTATATATAGATAATATATATATATAATATAGTTGCATATAAATTAATGTGTATATAATATATATATATTTAAAGAGAGAGAGAGAGAGATTATGCGCACGAATTCTTAGCCGAATATGAGTGAGAAAATATTTGTCGACAATTTGCCACTATCGACGGTATTTAAATATTTTTGGATGTTTCTGTTTGTTAAAAATGTATATCTAAAGTGGAAATTGTGAAGTTGTAAAAAGTGTGAATTTTTGGAGTTTGAGGATGATCTTTTTGTTAGTCTGGTAGGAAGGGAAATTCGTAATTTTGTTGTGACTTTTTTGGTGATGTTTATGGGAAGTATATTATTGGAAGAAAATGTGGAAATCTGATGATTAAAATTGGTGGAACGAGTTCGTTCTTTTCAGACGGTTTTATAAACATCGTTAACGATATTGGCCAATAAAAGACAAAGTGTTTGTACTGGAAAATAAAAGGGATCATTTTACTGTTGATAAAAATAGTTTACTTTTTTAACTTTGAAATTGATGAAATGTTGGAATTTGTGAAAAAAAAAACATTTTAATCGTATTTTATACACTTTTGTATTAAAAATATAAAGCAAAATGTAATATTAAATTAATAAAGGATCATACAATTAATTAAGTAATATGAATAAATTAATTTCTGTGTGTATATATATATATAAAAATGATTCCAAATGAATTGAAATTGAAAATAACGGTAACATTAAAAATTATAATAACCTAATTCCTTGGAAGCGATATGAAATAAGGTGTGACTTATTCAGAAGTAAGTGCTTTATGGATTAAATGCAGCCATTCTATAAAATATAACAAATTACTTTTACGAAACTCCTCTTAAAACTACTTTAGGAAATGTTTACTTTAAACATTACGTCATTTAATCATATCATTAATTTTAACATAATAATTATAATTCATACTCTTATCACAAAAATTAATTACATTTTCATTGTTCAATAGAATTGTACAAAAATTACTTTATATTTTATTTAAATATCAAGTATTTCTCGTCATTTAAATCTATCATATGGCGTCCAAATATTGTCCTAAACTATAACAGTCTTTTGGAAAATGATCAATAACTGATTTGAAGAGTTCGATAACAGTCTCTTCCCTAACAATGGTGGTCGTTATATGACATCCATGCACAATTCAATACAAAAAAGAATTGTATGTTTTCATGTTTTTGAAAATTAATTGTAAAAACTTTAACACAAAATAAAAATATACAATGAATAATTTATATTAACGTTGTCGAAATATTAAGAGTTTCATCGTTTTTCCCATCG
The DNA here is from genome assembly GCA_022817065.1 of Probaryconus sp. ZL-2020. Classification (NCBI taxonomy): domain Eukaryota; kingdom Metazoa; phylum Arthropoda; class Insecta; order Hymenoptera; family Scelionidae; genus Probaryconus; species Probaryconus sp. ZL-2020. The sequence goes on along the minus strand of JABFQA010001936.1, from coordinate 6,130 downwards.
TATTTCCCACCAAATATTCACACGAAATTAATGAATTTGAAAAGTATTTCGTTATTGTATCACTGTTTCATATAAAAGGGGATATTCCAGCAGCAATAAAAATGACTGCTATTTAAGATATTTGAAAGGGACTAAAAGTTGAATGTTAAAGTGCTCGTTTCAATGAATAATGACTTTTGAGTTCCTCGTGAAAATGTCAGCCAGAATCATGGGACCTTACTTGGGGAAGGGAAACCGAGCTTTTGGCTCGACCCTGTCTACGGTAATTTGGGTGTCTGTGTTCCCTCGCGTGTTGTTTGCGATCTTCTCTTGATCAAAGCACGAAATATAAAACATTCTAACTAATTTTAAGACGCTCTGATTGCGAATACTTGTTTGTATTCTTCTTTGAAAAAATTAACTTGTCATACTAACCAATGAAAGCTTCTCATCATTAACAAATTCAAAAAGAACAATTTATTATCTTGCTTAAACTAAATTGAATGTTAATTTTCCAAAAGCCGTTAATCACATTATTTTAATAAATTGTGAAAGTATTTTATTTTCATAATAAATTCGCAAAATCGTAAAATAAAAAATTCCTCGAGTGCAGAAAAACCTTACACTCGAGGCAATTGAAATCAGCGGTTGCATTCTACATTGCCACTTCAATTTCAGACTGGATTTCGTCAGGCTAACGCGAACATCAATGAAACGCTTTTTGCCTTCTCATAAATACTTAATGTGACAAACAATTCCTGACGTTTTTCCAAGCTCTCTGCTTTTGTTATGCACTTGAGTTTCATAATTGCTTTAACCACTGAAAATTGTTTTTTTTTTCCTCCAAAAAAATTGTTGCCCTAAATTTTATTTACAAAAATATAAATGTACCAAAGTAAAAATTAAGTCTTTTTTCTTTTTTTAAGGTTAAAAATATCGACAACATAAAATTTAAGAACTGTACAAATGGTTGAAAACAGTAAATTAACTCAAGGTTTATGGAATTTGATTGAAATACCAGATAATTCCCGTAAGATATTCACGCAAAAATAGACGTATCCAGTAGACAAATAATGCTGTGAAAACATAGCTCGCCTGACCCATTTACAAAGTCAACCGCAATATAAACCAAGAACCACGTGTGGAGAAATCTCATAAAAAAAGTCATTTTTCAGTTCTTGCTATTAGTGGCTGTTCGCTTTTTCGTTTCGAACGCCAGCAACACATTCTTGGATGAGACCGTTTGATAATGCATTTCCCCAGAAACACTTCTTTTGTCGGAATGACTTGCTTTTCAGCAATGCATTAATTAGGCTAATTAGACCTTACATTTACTACGAACAGTAATTTGCTTGCTACCTATTTAATCTCTCGAATAGTTTTTCCAAGTTGTCAGAAAGTAAACATTCCAATAAGAAATAATAAAATTTATATATCTTTTATAAACAATTTGCATTGCAAAAATTGCTACTAGAATTGTGATATAAAAAGACGAAAACGTCGAAATGATATCTGACGTAAAATATCTTCATTGAATGGTTTTGCAATATTTTAAAAAGGTAGATTAGAAATATATAACATGACAAAGGAGCAACAGTGAGATATTTTTATATCGCAGATAAAAAAAGTTAAAAAAAAAAATTTGTCGCAACGCTCTCGTATCAATTTCATCTTTATTACATAGCAAACGATCGCCTTTCCAGTCAACGTTTAAAGAATTTATATCTAAATAACTAAAACTTCTTTCTGGCAAATGGCAGAGAGAAAGAAATAAAGAGATATACTTTTACGTCGTTTGCAAAAAGCTTGGAATGAAAAACGATAGAATTTTATTTGTCCGAGTGAATGAACAGAACATAAAAAATACTGCAAAAAACAATTGACACCTTGATCGTATTCTCTATTAAAGGATTTTGTTCGTGTAACGCAGTTCGTATAATTAAATCGACTGCTTTGTAAATGGATATATTTGATTTTAAAAGGGGATTTAATGAGTCCGTGGCGTGCACGATCAACGTTGAAAAGTGCAAAATCAAATTACAGATAACGGTGAAATTACTCCGACATCGCGCTACAATTATTAGTTTGGAAATTGGAGAGGAAAATCGTGTCAAGTAGTGCAGAATATTCACATCATTGTGCGTTATATAAATACCATGGTATTTATACAACTTTTATATTAAAACCATGCTAACAGTTAACAACCTAAAGCAAACATAAAATGTGGAATAAATTCGGCGTATAATCAAGAAGACGTAAATTAAGAACATAATGCAGCAATAAAAACTGGAACATTTGTTACGATTGAATGTAAACGGGTTATGAATACCATAAAAGTACAATATTCATTCATTAGGCGATTTATAAAACCGTAATTTTATTTACGTCCTGTATACCTTGGGACGTCATTAAAAAATACAATACAATGATATTTTGGAATTTATTAAATGATTTTCCAAATGAACGATATTTTGTTCGTCGTTAATGTTCAGCAAATACGATATATGTCAATTTGCGGTTAACCTTTAAACAATGTCTAGTGGTATCCAACGAACCACGAGCATCAGGTTGTTACCGAATTACATTGGCAGTTACAACAACGACGCTAATTCTTTACAACGTTCACCCGCAAATAAGATTCGCGTAAGCTATTCTCCAAATAAATGTGTCACCATGAATCTTTCTCGATCGTTCATTTTCCAAAGCCATCAAAAGAAATCGTCCCATCAAGACCATGGTACTGAATAAACGAGTCAAATATTTATTCCCCACAACTTCTTTTTGAGCTTGCTCAATATCTTCCCCGATTTTTATAACACAATAGCACTATACATCAAAAGACCCTTTCTCAGTGATAGCGAACCAAAGTAAAAAGCAAATGTTTTTGTTACAAATATGAGAGATTGGTAACGTTTATCTGTGAAGAAAAGAAAATTGTTTCGCAGCAAAAAATGTGTTAACAAATGTAATGGAAAAACAATTTCCTTTTTTTTTTTTTTTGTAATTTACAATATGTAAAAAAAATGAAACAAATTGACTATTTTATAGATAGTATAAGTTTGTATTTAGTTATACAATACACGGTGAATGAGGAAATTGGAAAAACAAGATTCGGTTAAATCGTATAAGCAAACACGAAGGCAATTTAAAGTTAATGCTAGTATTTCATCGAAGAAGTTAAATCGTACAAATAAGTGCGCTAAGTTGATTTCTTTTCATAATAAATTTCAATATTTACTGCTCAACAAATATTCTAAAACTCTTCATACGCGGACAAACAGGATCGTTATCGTTCCATTTCAAGATAAACATTTTTGAACACATGTGTCTCTCTGTTTTTAATAAAAACATTTCAATCTCTCCGAGAAAAACATGAAACGTATTTGATATGTTAAGACTTCCTGGTATGAAAAACAAAAAATGTCAAGATCCTTCTACATCCAATGCTATATTGCAGCTGACTAAGCTATACTTAAAATGTGTCATGGAGTACGATGAAATATATTCATAATATTCACTCAGAAACATTTAACCAATAGATGACAGTGTTTCGTCTGGTTAAAAATACGGATTAAACTTACTCAATGACACCCTCAGAGACATTTTCGATTTGAATTTGTAATGAAGATACACAGACAATCCTGATCGGTCCTGAAGTTATTTTGACCTGAATATCTAATCAGATCTAGAGCAACTTTATCAGGGGTTCAACCCTAATTCAAGTTCTTCGAACCCATCAATTTAAACTCCCGACTTAAAATCTTGTAGAATTTCGATGGTCCTAAAATTTGTAAATACAATATTAGAACATTTTTTTTAAATCAAACAATAAGACACAATGGAATCATACTGAAAACAATATACGATTGTGTTGAGGAGCACATAATTTGATGGAGTGAATAATATTAAATTTTAATCAATAGATAGAAACTTAATCCAAACAAACAAAATAATTTAAGGGTTACAATTTTAAAACGTAATCTATAGTTATATTGGTTACCAGTGTAATATTTTTTTTTCTGACTATAGCAAGTCCCATAAATGAACTAAACCAAGCATGCCTGGTGAAACTTGGTTACTTGGTGGAAAAAAGTGTGTTAAACTGAATGCAGGGCACGTTATTAATTGAGATTAGGAGCTTCCGTTAGTACGGAATCGCGAGCTCGTTATCAGCGAGCGAGAGGCGAGGTCGCGTGGCCACGATCGCGTCTATTAGCGTAACATCGGCGATGTTCTCTTCCTCGTCGACGGATGCGAGCCTGAATCACGGCCGAAGGGTGTGACGAAGGGGCTGTCTCGACACATGCCTAATCGGGTACACACAGACAAAGGATCGAACCCCTTTCGGTGTGCGGTATATACGATCCGTGTCCGTGCACCTCGTGTGCGAACGAAACGCCACCCTTCGCGACGTGCCTGCATTGCATCAGTGCGAATCGAGCCGCCGTCAGGGATTCGCGGAGCACGCGGCTTCTTGTGCCGAGTTCGAGAGTCCTCGGGAAAGACGTCGACGAACCTTTTTTATCGCCCGCGATGCCACGCACTCGGCTTGCCCCGCTTTCAGCCGAGACCGCCCCGCAAATATGCCGATCGATTTTCTTCGCATTCTTCGGAATAATCGGGTTTAATAATGATCGCGCGAAGCCACGCCGATAACCAGTGATGGGGATTTATTAGGGTTTTGAACAAGTTCTAGAACAATGGGGATAAGAAGGGTGTGCTTGGGACGCGATTGTATCGCGACGGCTCTTACGGTTGATTCACCCGGAGATTAGGGAGAGTTTATGGTGTAGTTTTACCAGAGCTTTCAAAAGGTTTATAGATCAATGAAAACAAGACCGGGCTTGGCATTGCAGTACAGAGTTTGTTGATTGGATTAATGATTAGAATTGTGTTCTATTGTGCTGAAGATTACATGTGTATAGGGGTTGCTCTCAAATCCACTACTAACTGTTATCAAATGGCTACATCATTTTTTTTTTTACCTCGCAGACACACATTGTAGGTCAAATTAGTTTCATTGTAGATATCGGTCACACGCTTTAGTGTTGCAAACTAATTGTTAGCGAGACCGTAAATTTCGTTCGTTTAACCTGGATTTCAGTCATCGCAACTGGAACACGTAGTAATTAGCACATCTTTTGTTGATAACTCTGACTTAACGTTTTATTGAAAGGTAAAAACATTTTCTTTATCCGAAACGAATAAAGAAAGGAAGGACTTTGCTTTTCGTCAACATTGGAAAATGGTCGATGGTTCATCGCCTCTTTAACGACAAATCTGAGTTTAATCGCTATTGGAAATGGTTGAAATTAGTATCTAGTTCAAGCAGTTAGTTGCTCTAAATTTATAATATCAACCTATTCGCAAGGTGAAACTTTTCATATTAAATCTTTGGTTCTTGATAATTTCATATTATGTTTCCTGATGGCTCTCGTTAAATCCCCCCATCTTCGTAATGCCAAATTCGGACCTGGACAAGATCCAAAGTAGGAATTCATTATGCTGATAAACTACTTTGCATAATATTGAACTGACAATCGCATTGACGAATTTTTGGACTATAAGCATCTCGAATGTTAGATAATATCCAAAAGGATGGTTTACGAATGACCTGGATTACAAACCGATAATCAATCAGTAGACCACAATCTATTACCATATCATTCTGCACAAACGTTTTTCCGATACACTTAATTAGTCTGAAATATTTAACTGATCTCTTCAAAGACCAAATGTAATAAGATTTACTGATTCTCTTTAGTAGATCTAGAATCCCAAATCTAATACTTGTCTCTCTTCAAAACCACTGCTCAACGAAATGTTGTGCAAGTACATTTACATCTGCTCGAAAGTCGACTTGTCTTAACCTCAGTATCCTTTTACTGGCTTATATTCGCTCCATTTCTCTGAACATTATATCAATGTAATTTTGACTCGAAACAACCATTAAGAAGATTGGTGGCGCGTGGAACATCGTCACGTATGTCACATGAGTTTCGTACTGGTTTATTAAACGTTTACGATCTATCGCCAATATAAATTGATTCTGCTGTAATGAAAATTTAACGCCTATAAAATAGACCATTAATGAATTTCTTCAATACCACCTAAATTCCAATCTGTCAGAAAAATACGCCTCTAATCGAAT
>JABFQA010001935.1:0-12318 GCA_022817065.1 Probaryconus sp. ZL-2020 | reverse complement strand
TATATAAAATTCTAACTTTTGTATAATTTTGTACGCGATTGCTTAATTGAAACATAAATATTCGAATAAGTTATCAATAAATGTAATGGTCAATAAACTTTGCATTTGTGGAAGAAATTCTTACATGTAAAGTTTCTATTGGAAAAGGTAGCGTGTTCTTTACTGACATTCATTAGGTGTGTCAACTTCAGAGCCCATTTATATTATTGATGAGTTTGAATACAACTGCCAGTTTCATACAGGTGTTTTTACCAATAAATAAAGATTTGAAACAGGTATATTGAACTAATGTAGTATTGTCATAGGATTCTGTGTGCTATTTATAACAGAGATGGCATCAATTAATTAACATTAATTATTAATTGTTGAAGATTTGTATTAGATGATTATTAGATTCGTTGAGAAAATTGCAATTATTGTGTTTTGAAATGAAAATTAAAAATGAACGACCGTAAAATAAATAGTAGAGGGGCTTAAAAAGTAGAAAAACAATGGATGAATTATGCAATCGTTGGACAAGGTAGCACGAAGAACAAGAATCCTGTGTAAATGTAGATGGGATGGAACGGCTTCAGGGGTTGGGAGAAAAGAGGGGAGTCGATAACGCGCTTATCGTTATCGGTAGTTGCTTTTTTCTCCTCTCGGCCCCCTTTTCTGCCATCCACAAAGTCGTCAAACGAGAATACCACAAACATCACCGATATCAACCGTTCGCTCCTGTTCGTTGCACGATTATACCCCAGGGCTGCGCTCTTTTTACAACTTTTTTCACGCTGCACTTTTTACGGCAATTTAACATATAATAGATGATAGATATATGAGAAAAGCTGGAATGATTTATTCAACTGAGGTTTAAATACGTTATTTCATACGTTGTTGGGTTCATAATTCGAGGAGTATATTTGTGTATTGACTAATGAAGAAAATTCACTATGTTATATTTCAAAAGTATTAACATTAAGAAATTCAAATCTAAGAAAATTATTTTTCACGTGGAAATGAGTAATTTCTTCTAACTCGTTCTAAATCTCTTTCTACAAAACATATTTACGATGGTTATCAAATGGAACTTTTTTATTCTGTTCTGGTGGGATTGTACATTTGGTTCTTTGAAATGTTCATACTTGATATTGATTACATCAAAACGTACATTTAAAATATGAAACAAAATGTGTAGGGAACGACGTATTTTCTCAGACAAACATATGTCTAATGGTTCATTTCCTTTATATAAAACTAGTTTATAATTTTAATACAATTAAAATTTAAATGAATCTTTTGTAGAAAGACGAATTACTTTGACAAAAATTTCCAGATTTTTAGAATCTGAAATACAATATTAATTACAAAGAATCCTAGAGAATTATTTTGAACTATATATAATTTCGTCTTAGGTTTGAGTCATCTTAAGTATGACTCAACTCGTAACAGAACGTTAACATAAAATTGCACCTGGAGTACTCATTTAAAATGCTTTGGTCTAATGCTTGATGCAAAATTCGTAAAAGTACCAGCAGCTTTGGTAATACATTTAAGTGTTAAAGGCAAAGTCATAGATACACACGCATTTCCTTTACATTTATCAAGGAAATTTTCATGCTGAATTTAACGTATGCCATTTCTCCAACGTATGCAAAATAATTTATATCTTTATTTATTCATTTTTAACTTGGGAAACATTTTATATTAGAAAACTTTATAACTATAAAATCTATACTTTTGGCTATTTCTCTGTACATAATTCATCGACACGTGTCTTTATTTGGATTATGAAATTTCAGGTATTGATTTATTCCAGAGTTTCTCTAATGTTGCTTTATATTACGAAAATTATTCAGATGCTTTTGGTGAAAATTATCTATACAAATTTTTCACTCAAGATAAAAAATAACATTATTTATGACATGAAATTTCGTAAGATGAACTTATGTAAAATAAAATATTGCTTCAAAATTATATCGTTGGAAACTGAATAGAAACTGTAAAAAGAATCATGTGCATGCGAAATGCGGTGATTCGTCGAAATTGTTCTCTCATTGCCGTGAGTCAAGTTCAAAAACATCGAGGCAACGAGATGAAACGAAATTGACAGTCATCGTTCGGTGACATTGTTTTGCGTCCCTGCGCGTAAGCGGACAGCCATATTTACATAACAATCGTGGATCACGTAACCGTCTTCGCGACGTGTTCTCTTATTCGTACACGCTCGTCCGTTTGTAGGTGTAGCGTACGAATACAGCCTCGCGCCCCTCACTTGGGAAATTGTATGATGAGGTAGAGGGACGAGTAAGGCAAACGTTACATGACTTATACGAACACGAAGCTGCATCAAGTACCAAAGAATGTCATAGTATGAAACAATGATGAAGGCAACACTTAATTTTGATGCAACGACAATGATGACGCTTTATACATTTCCTCCATCTTTACCTCGTTAGCTCACCGTTTACATTAGCAAAGATTAATTATCCATTTTCATTTCTAAGAAAATAAATAAATTAGGATTTCCTATCAAATCCAACATCTTAAATTATATCCACATGTTTACAAAAATTATTGAGAAAAAGAAACGAGGGGCTGTAAACGAAATAAAAATCATAACACCTACTATCACCCTACCCTAAATCCCATGCATTCGAGCTAATCTTAAATTCAATTCCACGCATGCAAAGGCGACTGATATGCAATATCCTAAAAGCTCGGAAATGAGTAGCATCATTACGCAACTCATTTCGCATTGCCTGTCTAATCAGTCTTGGAAGGTTGACAGTGTCGGCTTCGGCGGAAAAAGAGCGTTTCAAGGATATTAGCTCGCGAGGAAGATGGCCGATGATAATAATTTATCGCCTTCGCTGATGCCAAAACAGAGGGGCGGTGGGAACGAAGGGAGACGAGAAACGGAGAGAGAGAGAGAGAGATAGAGAGAAAGAGAGAGAGAGAGAGAAAGAGAGAGGACACAAAGGCATAGGAGAGGGAAATTGATTCTCACGTGGCCGCGTATATCAATGGCGCCAAACAAATGGTCAAAGTGATTTTATGTTGTGGCCAGGATCGCGATGGCAACCGCACTGGTATCCATAGAAACACCGCTGGCTCAGTCAGCCTTTAATTCACAAAACGAACGTATAGATGGACGGTTTAGCGAAATCGCCCACCTCAAGATATAGCCCTGCATGCAGGACTCGCGTTTACTACAGCCAGGTGAAGGAAGGTCGAAGAGCGACTTCGAGGGGGATGACGAGGATGATAAAAAAAAAAAAAGCAAAAAAATAAAGAGAAAACACGGCCAAAGTCGAGGGGAGAAAAAGAGGAAGAGATGCCGGGCTCAGATCAAAAGGAAGACAGAGATACCGAGGCTCGTGTGTTTCTCTTTGCGTTGTCAAGACGACGTCTTGCTTCTGTTCGTTATAGTAATGGGTTTTGAACAATGTCATGAGGTGTTCGTGTCTCCCACGTTTATTGGGGACACCTGCCTTTGGCGATTACCTCGCTGAAAATGTTATACGTTATGCCAGAGATCATCTAGCTGACTGTCCCAACTGTGCAGGATGCACTAACGCGTCCTTGCGTGTTCCCACGATTTTCGACGACAACGATAAGATCTGGACCAATGATTTGAGGGTGTAAAATTAAATTATAAAACTATAATTAGATTGGGAATAAAGTAAATAGGGTAGTTAGAAGGGTATTTGAATATAATACTTTCAGAAGTAGATTTGATGCGGAGGAGCTTTTATTCTGGTAGTAGATTTTACATGACGGTTGTAAGATCTGTATCTATGATTGAAGTAAATAATTATGATCATAAGTAGAAGAGGGTTTTTTTTTTTTCTTTTTTTTTTTTTTGGTATTTCGACAGAAGGGATGATCGATGGTGTGTAAAATATAACTTCGTCTTGTGAACGTTACCAAAATATCACACCATGTTATCGATGTACGATGAACATTTCTGTTCTGAACATACTCGGTATTTTAGAATAATAGAAATTTTCATGAAATAAGAATTTATGTCAAACCAATAGTTTAGAATAATTATTAAAGGTTTAATTATTCCTTGAATTGCATTTATTTGATATTTATTGTTTACTGAAAAATGGTGTGAAAAGTATTGAATAGCGAATAAATTCTGAATTACGTGTACAGTTTTTAATTATTTGCCTTGGGAAAACTAAACTACAGCTTATACTTTGGAAATATGAGAAATTCCTTGAGTTTTTTCTGTTTAAAAAGTTTGTTCTTATAAAAGTTGTATTAAGAATATAATTTGTTGAAAGGTACGATGAAATGGTCACTGATATAATGTTTATAACACGTGAGCTAGTTTTACTAGAATGTCGTTCCTAACATAATAATAAATTATGATACATCTTTCTTGTTCTATCAAAATATATACCTCAGCTAGTTATTCGATAATACAAAAGTTAAGAAAAATTTGTATTAATTATTTTCAACTTGTTACTAGGTCATTTAACTGAACTTCACACATATGTTACAAAAATGAGTTTAAAGTTATTTTAATAAACTAAGTATAACAACAACGGTTGAGAAACTTAATTCAGCAGGTCAAAGTTACCCCGTTGACCGTATTACAATTAATCGAATAATTTTTATTAAACAGATTTGGTTTAAATGATGTGTAATGAATGTACTACATTTACAATACACAATTATTATGTTTCTCAGACTTTTAGTAACTATAATAATCACAATTACGTGTAATTGTGAAGAGCGTACTTTATTAAGCAATACATTTAATAACGCTCTGTATAAACATTTACATCAATCGGTTCATCATTAAATATTTCATACCCATGTTATGACAGTTTAAAGCTGTTTCATACTATTGAAATAAAATCTATAATAAAAGTGTTTATACAGTTCTAGATACGATTACTTAACTTTATAATTAAAATGTTTATCAAGTCTTTAAAAAGTCTCGGTGACTTTTTCTACATTTAAGATTGTAGATTTCATGAACAATGTACTTGAACGACAGTCGAAAAAAGTACAATTTAGATTATCCACAGTTATATCGTTGTACAAATAACATGTCGAAATTACATAACCATCACGTCTTATTGTGCCAAAAAGTCTCTGAGTAATACCTTTAATGAGATATTGCCCAAGCTGAGAGCCATCTTTTCTTAATTTAGCATATCTTTAGATGTATTTTTCTTTTTTTCTTTATCTTTTTTTTTTTTTTTTTTTTTTTTTTTATTCTGTAGCAATGCCATATACTGTCATTTGTGATATAAGTTTGGCGCGGCCTTTCCCACACGTGGAATTGTTTGCAATGACCTCTGACTCCATTCAGTGTGCACATGGCACACTCATCATCGTTACATTCACGCAAATAAGCTCGAGCTTAGGCCGTTATAAGTCTGTCTCATCGAGTCACTATGAATATGGATCTCTAACGCGTCGATCATTCATTGATCCTTGGGTCATGAGGCTGGCCTCGCATTGGATCTGCATTCGCAAATGATGTTCGCAAAGATCAGCTTTTGCGAAAGGTTAACGAAGCAGCTTTTATTAATATCAAAGCCAGTCGAAAAAAAAAACATTTCTATTTTTGTCAACAATTTTTCTGCAGAAAAAAAGAATCGATATCGTTATGCAAAATTTCACTAAATTAATTTTTGTTTCTTGCGCAACAAAGAAATGCAGATTAACGAAAGATGTTTGAATTTTAGGATAATGGCACAATCTAAAATCAGGCTTACTGAATTATTTTGCGATTATTTATAAGATGATCAGATCGATGACCCGAGCGTGATCATAAAGATTATGATGATGAATTCGAAGAAAGAAATTTCGTACTGAAGTCGAAGTTTTATTCCGGTCGGTCGGTCGGTCAATGTTCATTAACATGCAAATGCGAGTCTGTTTTGTGGATGAAACTGAAAAATCAATGAGCTTCGACCGCGAGCGGTATAGTTGATTAGTGTTTTACATAGATATGTATGCATCTTTCCCAACAAGAGCCATACGTCGGGTAAAATAGCATGCAGATAGATCTAAGTAAATAGCACCCAGGGATCAAGCGTATGTAAATCAGACGGTTACCACGCAGATATCCCCAGTCGCAGGCTTCTACACCGGACGTCGGTGACTGTAAATTTATGCTAATCGAAATGTATCAGTACCTCTGCCAGCCAAAAGTAACCGACGACAATAGATTGACATATTACGCATCACAGTTAACTTTTGTTTCGCCTCTGATAATTTCGCTTCTTTGTTCCTTACTGAATATATCCTACATTATGAATATTCTTAAATTAATTTCAATATATATATATTTTTTTTTGTGCAAAATTATTGTCAGACAGAAAAATGGTTTAGGAATGTTCATGTTTTTGCAATTCCACACAGAAATCCGTCGTTAAGTTACATTTAGTTGGTATGTTTAATTTTAATTATTTTTACAAATAATTAAAAACCTTCTAAGACTTATGCAAATATGAACTATAGAATTAAATCCACCAAACAGAGCCTGAAAAGAATGTGTTTGGTCTCACGCCGTCTTCTAGTAGAAAATTCAAATTCACAGCACGGATCATAAACCAACTCCTCGAATTAAATATTCATCTTCGTAAATTGCGTGCCGCAGAAAACCTTAACCATACGATGGACCAGATGTCCACTACTTAACATCGAAAATTTGGAACTTCCCACAGTCCCAAAGCACTAGACAGAATCATCCCTATCCTGGAACAATCACATTAGATTGTTTTGAATAAAGTCTCTTCCTAAAACTTCAGCAGAGGTAAAGAACCCGAGATGCGAAGGGTTCCTCGGACATTCTAATGCCCAAAATGGACATTGGTCTCCATAGGATTCCCATGAACGATAGCTACCTGGATCGTATTTTCGCGGCGATTGCTCTCCAAAATTTACCTGGACAATGTCCATCGCCGTCCCATGCCGGAATATTATATACATCAGAGGGCATTTAAATTAGACCGAAGAAATACGTTGGACACAGGTGATCCTTACTCGGGACTTCGCAGACCATCATGGGAAAGCGCGTGCGTTAACGCAACACCTTCGAGAAACCTGCACACCTTTCCACCTGGACATTGACTTTAACTTTCTTTTTTTTTTTTTTTTTTTTGCGACGATCTATTTTATTAAATAGAGCAACGGACGATTCCTTTTAGCCCCACCAACTCTACTTTTTTACCTACGATAACTGACCACGAAAAGTAGATCGGTCATTTTTGACTCGAACCCAGAAGCTCCACCCTTTTTCTCTAGTCCACGAATGGCCTTTCAGTACTTTCGCTTTTTTTAACATTCTAGTTTAGAATATAAACCGTTTTCCGTTGCAATGTTAAACGGATATTTGCTTATATCAACGTATTTCGGATTGAACTAGTTTTGCTTTTTTTTTTCAAGCGAAAGACCGTGACAGTTATAATTGGAGGAGAATGGTAAGAGAGGAAGTTGTGACACATCAAAATTTCATATTTATAATAGCAAGCTGTTGAATTCTCTTTAATAAAATTGCAAAAATGATATATTGCAATAAAAGTAGTCTTTAAATTTATTTAAAAAAAAATCTTGTAAACACAAGATCATTTTATTTCAATTAGGGATCTGTTTAAAGTCAATATTACGAAATATTCCATCATCTCAATTGTTCTATTAAGAAATATGAAAATACAGTGTTACACAGGAAACAAAGAGTTGGTAAAATTCGCGTCTTTATGGATGCAATAATTCATACGTCCCCTAAGAAACGTCCAACGGTAATTTTGAATTTGCAAAGTGATATAGCACGAACTTTCTTTCCTTCGGTCATCTTTCTTTATCGCATCCTGCATCTAAAATAAGGGTATTTAAAGCACCTTCGAAAGGGTTATGTACCTGCGTGACCCTTTTGGACCTGACCATTGACGCGATCCGTAAGGGTCCCTTCCGGGTGCATCTCTGTTGCTAATAGTTTCTGCTGAACAAAAAAACACGAGCAGCAGTATGTCTAACCCGAGGGCCTATGCAAAGGAACTTCCTAACCATCTACCAGAATTAAACAATGTAATCGGAGTAAAGAAACTTAATTATAAAAACCTATCAACAAGTCTTTGTAATAATGGTCTCTGCTGACAAGTCGTCAAGACTCATACTTTCTTTCATTAGATAATTAATCTATATTTTTGCTTGAATTTATGTATCGCAATTGAAATAATATAGATTTTATTGTAGTAACATTTCTGTAATGTCTTTTTTCTTTGAAATATTTAAATGTGTAAGTGATTGAAGAATATTTTATAGATTTGTTTAAATAAAATCATTTTCTGACTACTGGCGATCAAAACCATAATATACAAGAATAAATGCAAAGGAATGTCATTACAAGTTAAATCAGAGGATTTAAAAGTACTTGATGAACGTCATGAAATTGTTCAACACGAGTTTCCTGGTATTAAATCTATCGACCTTTAGCACCACGTTGTTATCTTTTTACTTGGCGTCAACCAGGGGAAAGTATAAAAAAAATGTAAACCGGTGTTGCTTCATCTCGCTCTAGCCTAATTCTCCGGAGGACCAGATTGGCGAGTTTCCGCGGAACGTGCAGGTATAAAACCTTTGATCTGAAGGTTCCGAAGTACGGTGACCCTAGTTATTTCAACGCGCCGGACTTCCTGAAGAATCGAGTCTGTTCCCTTGGACGTGCATTCGGGTCGAATGTACGTTACGCTCGTGAGCAAATGTTTTTCATCTTTGGCCCAAGGGCCAGATGACAAATTTTGTGAGGAAATTTCAATCCAAATTTTTACGTGAATATTCCAGACTGTTGCTCAACTGTCGCCATAAATAAAGATAACAAAAATATTTTTAGTGTCTTTTTTTTTTGCGAAATGGTTAAGTGACAGAAAGGAAATGATTCAAGGCGACACCTAAATGATTCATGGCACTGCCTCGAACTTCTAATGAAAATGCGGAAACTGCGAAAACTTGAGAGGAGTGTGACGTACCATTGCGATGACTCGGCAAGTCGCAATACAAGCCGGATGTTGCGATTCTCGAAACGACCGAGATGAAATTATCATACGTTATCGAAATATAAAAACTCCAATGTCACACTTGAAGTAATTTGAAGTTATTATTTTTGTATATATGCACATAAGATGTTGTTTTTTCCTGTTGAAGATTTTTATTATTTTACTTGAAGATTGACTCTTGAGTGTCGTAAAGTATAAATTACGGAGGAAAATAATTTTCATGATGAGCTGGAGACAATTTACATTGTTATGAGATTTGTTTTAAGATATATAATCAGGTTAAAAGTGTGTGTTAGGAATTATAAGATGTTTATATAAGACTCAATTCAAGAGATGCTTTTTGTACCTTAATTATTTAGATCATAGAGCAATTGTAAAAAAAGAAAAAATTTAGGATGCAATTATAATTTCTAGAAAAGAATAGTGAAAATGTGTTTTTTTTTTTTCAATTATTCAAGGAAAAAACAATTATATCATTATGATGTCATAAAACGACAGTCAATGAGATTTTCTTACGTTATCCCACATTTTATTAAATTATATATTATTTTATTTTACTACAATCGAGTAAAGTATAATTATTTAAATGAATGAAGTAGTATTTAATTTATTAACTTCCGAATTAATCTTTGACAAATATATAATTAACCAATATGTATCAACTGTTTTTACTAGTGTTTGTCAAAATTTTACATAATGTTTCATCAGAATTTCCTCTAACTAAATTATTGTTTAAACAAATGATCGCTTAAAAAAAAAAATGTTAGTTCCTCTAAAAGAATGATATTGAAATAACTTTTATCTTTAAAAAACAGGAATTATTCCTCTGCATCGTTAAGTGCAATTTATTTCCCATATGCACATTTCAACAAAGATAATGATAATGGATATTCGCAAGAACTTCTACGACTGATTATGTAAAGACTTTTTTGCATTATCTATTGAAAAGAATAATTGTTTAGACAAAAATATATTAAGAAAATAAAATTGTATTTCTCGTATAAGACTGTTTTTGAAGTTCCAGAAATACTAAAAAAAATTAATATATTGGCGGATGCTTAATAAAGATACAAAAAATCAAATCCTCATCGTCATTATTCTTTCGTCATCCTTTCCTATACACACGCACGTTTATCAATAAAGATACATTTCTACGATGAAAACGTAAATCGAGTAGGTTGCTATGAACAGTGCTGCAACGCATCTTGCTTGCCATTGGTTTCTCAAAAGCGTCCAATCAGAGCAGTAATTTCCCTTCCCCCGAAAGCAATCCTGATCATGGTCCAGCCTTCACAGCTCTCCACATTTCTTACTATTTTTCTCTTCTCCTTGAACTTTCCTCATTGTTTCATGACATTTATCTTTGCATTGATACTGAATTTTATCAACTCTTCTATTTAAGATCATTATAAAATTGTATTTATCTTCACTTTAAATATTTTTTTGTAATATTCTTATACAACTTTCATCAGAACCTTAATTTCTATCATAATAAAATTAATTATGGCAACAGTGAAATATTATCGTTATAAAAATATGAATTTAACTCCCATTATTAAGCACAAACATACGCATTCATTAAGTATTTAGAAGACCTATATTTTGCACACGAATTTGTATGATATTATAACTATTATTTTTTACTTATGTAAATGATAAGCATCGTTAGAATGGCTACGAATAATAAGCACTTAAAGTCTTCAGAAATTGTAGAAAAAAAAAAAAAAAAAGAAGAACAAAAATAGACACGAAGAAGTGATACTGATAAAAAGAAAGAAGGAAAATATGGGGCACTGTACAGGAATTATCTACTACTTTGCGTAAAGACCTTCAACTCAGTTACGGATATATGTAATTGACTCGCAAGTAATGCTTATCGCTTTGTTGGTAATGACGCGAAAGAAAACGACTTTTCCGAGTCATGCGATCTACAAGAAATAATTGTTCCTGGGAATAGTAAGAAAATATGACGAAAATATGGGCGGCTTGTTTGTGATCGAGTTAATTTAATACAAACTTCAGAACTGGAGATAAATGGCACAATTATTTTAATTTCAATTGTATTCCTGAAACCGTGAAATACATATTCCAATCGTTGATTCGTTATCAATCAAAAGATCTTTTATCTACAAAATGAAATTTATTTGATTTTAATTTTTTAAAAATTATTGATTCGAATGAAAATAGGATGCGATATTATACCTTCTTTAATACATTAGTAGTTTGTTCTCAATATTTATCTGTTTCAGTTGAAATGTTAATAGTAACAAACGTTATAAGGAATTATATGAATAATTATTTGAAATGTGGTTTTCCTTGGTACTTGTGCGATAAATGGAGTCGAAAACATTGACTGCATTTTCTAGATAATCCATTTTATCTTTCAGAAAATGAAAAGAAATAAGCAGTTTTCTAGGTCTTCTCGGAAGAAAATAATTAATTATTGTTTTTGGGAAAAAGTTATGTTTTAAAGATTTTGAATGAATGAAACGAAGAATAATGTTAATACTCAATTAACATCACATTTTAATATAATATAGTAATTGTCAATGAATGAAAAGAAAAAAAAAAAAATCATTAACACACATAATTCAGAAGGTAACGTATTTTCAAAACAAGTTGGAAGTATAAGATAGCAAAATACGTTGGTTATTCTGCATAATTTTATAAGAAATATTTTTTATATCAACTAACGGACCGTACTTTATCTTTAGTGAGAAAGGGCTGGTCGCAACCCTTTTTGCCCCAGATTTGAGACCTAGATCTGAATTCTCATTGGCCAATAAACTAGAGCAGGAAATTAGGGAGGATCTTAAACTAATTCCAAGTTCCCTACTGAACTGCAGACAACCCTACGACACTTATTGCGCTTCAGAAAAGATTCTGGAACCAGAATCATCAGAGGTGATCTCTCCTGAAGAAGCAGTATCACTTTTGGAATCTGCATTCCGCGACATATAAATTTTTTCTGCTACCGAAAGTTAGACTTTACCGTATGTTTCGATAATTATGTATTTTTCAATAATTTCGTCAATTAAATAAGTAGTTTTACTTTTATTAATTAACTTTAACGCTTGTTATTTTAGTTTATTTATATTTTACAGTATTAGATGATTTTGTATTTGTATCAGTTGAATTTTGGTTTGAAGTTGTTACAAATTTAAGTTGCAAGATGATGAAGCTGAGAATTCGACGTCGTCTCTTCACAGGACACACCGAAAATGGTAAGTCCTTGACTGATTTTAATTAATCTCAGAATTAGACGTGCTATTGAATGTTTCGAATTGAATGTTGCTTAATATTGTGTTTAATT
>JABFQA010001934.1:0-12319 GCA_022817065.1 Probaryconus sp. ZL-2020 | reverse complement strand
AAAACAACTATATAATCCGTGATTAATATTTCAAGCATGTAAATAATCGAATAAAAAATATCACAATGAATTATTATTTTTGCAAAAGTTGAATTTATTAGAAATTGCAAGAGTACCGGTAGGGGGTTAATTTGGCATCCGGATATTCTACGTTCAGGAGTTAATAATAAATGAAATGATGTCTTCAGTTCCAAAAGCAACTTTTATTTCATATGTACAAATGTACCTGCAGTTTTACATTCGCTCAAACTGAGACGAGGCGATTAATCATCTATAATTTACTAACTAAGACTCGACTTTTACGGACCGCGTAACTGTACATTTATATCACTATTATATTTTATGTTTGTTCACCTTTACGTCTTTATCTCATGAAAGCATTATGTGGTTTATAATAGCATATTGAAAACGAAAGTATTTTACTTCTTTTACAATGCAAAAAGTCAATTTTGTCACGCAAAAATTAAAAATAAGAATTATGGCTTTTGTTCGAATTCGGTCCGACATCGAAGTTTGTGATAAAATTTGTACTTTCAATTCTTAATTCTCAATTCTTTATATAAAAGTTTTCTAGTAAAAAGAAAATAATACGATTTCAACATTATTTGAAACAGTTGATAAAAAAGTTGATGAAGAATAAAGGAGAATAAATGAATTTCGAAAGGAAAAAAAAAACTTGATTTAAAATTACAATTTTCATATGAAGGTACTGAAATTCTGTAATGCCGGCATCTGTCGACAAGCAACTAAAACCAGCCTTTTTTCAAGTCGTCAAGAGAGATCTCTGTCCGCGGAAAACCTACAATACCGATCTTCAGAACATCGACTTCCTTCCGTTTGTTCGGTCGGTGATTCTTCGAGCTTTAACGGAAGTTGCTGGTTGTCGATTTTCCGTTTGAATTTGGTCTAATTAAACGGAATTGGAGGCAATTTAAATCAATCTAGCAATACATGAATTTACAGAGAATACAACGTAAATCAGTCTCTGGCATTGATTCAAGACCAATGGCTTCGACCAGAACAGAACAGAGGGGATGGCATTCAATTAACTTTCGTTTACTAACTCACGTCATTCGTCGGCAAAGAGGAGAGGTCTGGAAAAGGACAAGAATAGTCGTGATCCTCGTGATTACTTGCTAGAGAAGACGTCTCTGAAGAGAGACTGTTCGTAATGAAGTGCACAAACTGAATTTACTAGTTTCAGTCTAAACTGACTATTCCCGTGACCATCAGGATCGATTCTTGTGCCAATCCAACACTGATTGCAAACTTTCGGCAAATGCGAACAGAACACTATTTCACCGAAATTCATATACACGCAAAAGTATTTTATTTTATTTTTTTTATTATTATTATTATTACAAAACATCTTAATTTTAATACAAGGGAACAAAAAATGCTAAAAACGAAAGCACAAACGATTAAAAGGAATTGAATTAACTTTATATATTAATTACGGTGAAAATGGCTTCATAGGAAGAGTACGATGATAACAAAGATAGGAACAAATTTTTGGAGTTCTATAATTATAAAAATGTGCAATGCCTGAAACTGGGATGTTTAAATTGAAATTTAATATTATAATGGATACTAATAGATACCAATATAAATTATACGCAATGGATGGGTCGACTGACCACGCCAATAACAAGCAATTAATAAATTAAAGTTCATATAGTTAACTGCATAATTGTAAGCTATATAATTTAATAACAGAAAAATGTATTTTTCTAATTTTTCATTACGGAAAATGAAAAAAAAAAAAAAAATAACACCATGGGGTCGTGTGACATTGGACGCGCTTAGAGAGAATCTTTCGATGTCGACGTAATCCTCTTATTATACAATCCAATTTTCGTCTTGAATTTTTATAGGAGCGTTTTTATAGGAATGAATGTATTTTCAATATTGCTCAATGTAAAATGAACATAAAAATTCTTTCATGTGTGAACGAATTAAAAAGATTAGTATTTATCGTGTAAAAAATAAATATTTAAAAACTTTGTTTGAAATAATTCGTTATGAATGGAGGATGATTTATTTGTTGAGCTTTTTGTTGAACTTCGATATTTCTCTACTAATTAAAACAATAATTTTATTTGTTCGTTCCATAAAAGCGCGATTAAAAAGTTGTCGATGGTTTCTTTAATTGATCATAAAATATGTCATGAAAATTAATTAAAACATATAAAAGTTTATTGTCATTCATTTTTATTTAATTAACCTGGACATAGTTTTCTATTTCCAATTTAATACAATTTATATACGAAAGAAATACCGATACATTTGGAGTATGTCAAAACTATATTAGCAATGTCTCTGGACCAGACTTCAAACTTTTCCAATTTAGAAATTGTACATTTATGTTTTTCAGTTATTGATACAAAAATTGACGAATAAAACTTTACGTTAATAAATAAATCAATTCTATTCACAATATCTCTTCTTTTCAATTTGTAACATTTTTGTACAGTGAAATATTTTTTAATTTATTATTATCGTTGTTATTAATGAATGATTTTCATTTATAATGAATATTCATTAAAAGTTTAGAAATGATTGAGTGTTTAGAATATCAGTATGATACAATTTTATGATCACCTATTAAATTATTTATTCATAAATGAACTTTTTAAAAGTGTATTCAGTGGTAAACATGCAAATCTACAACTGTAAATTTTATTATCCTCGTATATCAAAGATGTTATAAGATTTAAAGAATGAAAATATCTCTGGCATATAAAAAGATTTTATTAAACATTAACCTGATTGGCTGTCAATTATGCTCGTTGGGAATAAATTGTTGTGTCACGCTGATTAACGACTGCGTTCTTCGATATTTTATCATTTCTAATTTATGACGAAATGCAATTATGTTTCTTAAATTATTCGAATTTATGTGTGTATTTGATTTGCTATTAAAATAATTATTTCTTTAAAATCTTATCAAAATAAAGATTTCATTTTTATTCTTGAAAATAGTCATACAATTTTTATAACAGAAAAGAAATATTGAAACAATCTACGATAAATAAAATAAAATGATATTAGACCATTTAGAGAGCGAACCCACTTAAGTTCGCTGATAAAATATCACTCATTTAATATACAGATGCAATATAATTCTTTTCTAATAAGAATGACACGAAGCAGAACATTATCTTAATGTCCAGACAAAGCTAAATAATTTACACGTTGCGGAGAAAAAACATCGACGCGGCCAAAATTTTTTCCCCGCGTATAATTCATGCATTTAATAAACCGAGCAACTAGCTTTCATCTGTTGAATTTAATACCGCCCTGATGAAAAGTAATAACGAGAAGGGGATCCGAGGACGGGAAAATGAACAGGAATGAGCAAAAGCTCGGTCGATTAAGGAGCGAAATGACTCGGGTTTATTTCTAACTGATGGGAACGTAATCTGAGGAAAGGAAAGTTGAGAACGATAACTATAACCTGACAATCTTATTGTATTCTGTTACATTTACCTTGTACGTGTCAGAAGAGTCCAAACAACAGATTTTTTTTTCTGGTTTTCTATAGTCAACCCGATTTATTTGCTGTCTCAGTCAATAAGTTTATTTAACGTTGCAATTAAATTAGAATCAAAAGAAATGTTGAATGACTGAAAATAATTGCAACTCAAGGTGGCTTTGAATTAACTTAATATCAACATCAAACGAACGTTAATCTGAAGGTTAACAGGTATTTAATGATTGATTTAATAATTACATAAGATGTTACATAAGATTTACATCAACATTGATTCAACGTTAAAATTGTGTTGTAATTGTGTTTGAGCGTTAACTTCAGTATCGTCACAAGGGACGAATTTCCCTTAAGCGATGAACATCCCCATAGCAACTGAAATCTCATTGTGTCACATTCAGGATTTAGGACTAATTGTAAGATAAGCTAGGCAATTTCATGGGAACGATAGCGGGTTAAGTGAAAAATGTCTTGTTGAAGCAAAGTTGAATTATTCACGCTCTGAGCGTCAGAAGAATCAACGACTTTCTGTTTCCACTTGTAAAATAATAGTTCATCAAGTAATTAAAGATTTTATTAAAGAATTTTATATGGGTCTTTTGAATTGCAAAGTTGTTAAATTGAAATTTCATGAAAATGATATTGTAAATGGTCAGCAGTTTCTGTAAAATCAAGTTGTTGCATAATTATCCTGATAATGAGTTACCAATAAAAATAATGGCAAAGGAACGTTTCATTGCAAATGCAAATTTTGTCCATGTTTCTACATTATTTTAAATTGATATTATTTTCCTCGATTCATCAAAAATGCACACAAAATGGATGATTATGTACAACAACTGCAAAATTATGCAAAACCGAATGTAATTTGTATTATTTTGCGCAATTGTTCGGGATCAATGTATGCAGTGGCGGAGTCTGAATCCTGCAAAATTTACAGGGACATCGTTCCCTCGGGTTATAACCTTATTGTTGTCCGAATGTAAATCCAGCGAAATAAACAGCAAAGTAAAATTTTCTACAATGCCAAAGTGAATTTCGCGAAAATAATACGTTTCGGTTGTTTGGAGTGGTTGGTCTGAGAGCGCGAGTTCACTTTACTGAGAATTGCATTAATTGATATAAAATACTTGGATCGATGAAATTTACATTACATTTCCGGTGAGCAAACGGTGCGGAGTCATCGGTCAGCAGAGTTATCCCCGTTCACACGTAATCGTGCATAAATCAGAATGAACCAGTCGCAATGCATATTTATGTGTCAACCGGGAAATTAAATTCTCACATATCAACCGCAATACGTACACACCAACGTTTGTCCCACCAACGTTCTCGGCAAATGGCGCTTACCCGACTATAGAACGCGGAATGATGATACCTCGAGGTAAAATAAAATGCTTTTTCATCCCAAGCACCAGCACCAGTAGCTGCTTGATTATTTCTTTTGTTTCCGTTTTATCCGTCTCTACTCTCGGACTCTTACAGGTGATCGCCCGAACTTTTATTTTCAGTCACATTCGCATCGCATTTCCATTCTGTTTCTCATTCGTCAAATGCATCACTCTCCTCAAAACAGTAATATAATTGAATCATTCTCCACTGTATTGCAATTTTACTTTGAATGTTACGTGAAAAGTTGCGAAAATGCGTCAAGAGTTTTAACAATTCGCTAAAACATTTTTTTTTTTATGATCCTTTTTATATATTTTTGTTATTTTGATGTTATTGTTAAACATCGAAATGAATGTCGATACGATTTTTTTTTTTTTTCGAAGTACAAATGAAGATATTTTTCATTTTCGAGTTTTCATGTTTTTTTCTATTTCTATTTAATCTTTTGGTACAAATGTTTGTTGTACGAATAATACACAGTGAACCTATTTCTGTTAGAAAAATACCTTTGAATGCAATCATTCAAAAAGTATCATTCGAAACATTTATACAATGAAAAAAATTCTTTTACATAAAATATTTTTTTCGTAATCAATTCACGATGCAACAAAATACTCATTGAATTTTTCAACAATAACAAAAAAAAAAAAAATGACGGTAAAAGAAAAGAGTTTTAATTTATATTCGATAACAAAAAACTCGCGGCAGGAAAAAATCAGTGATCAATTTTTGGTCGATGAAAAGCAGTATTCCGCAGTGCTAACTTGTTAGTTTTATTGATTAAACGCGAAAAAAATACACCGTTGCAAATTGCAAGCGTGCTTTATATAAAAGCAATCAACTCTAATCCCACGTTGCCAACTAATACCGATAATTTCTGTGGCTGTAAACAATTTTTTTTTTTTTTTTCATAATCCGTTCGGTGCATTTTAATCGGAGTATCTTTTTTCTTTTCTGCAGCTCGTTCCTGATTCATTCACAAAGCGACACTTGTTTGTCGCGCGTGCTGGCTACAAGAAAATAGGCTACAGTAATAATTGCACTTAGAAATGCGAGCTTATCGCGCATTTCAAGAGGAGTTTCTTGAAAATTGAAATGGAAACGCGAAAACGGGAAGCTCGTATCTCACGAGACTTTATCTCACTCGGCAAAACTTTTACCCACGAGTTTGTACTTTCTTTTGGCTTGTCGTCTCCTTCAACGTAAAATAGAGACGACACAAGACGAAGGAAATGGATTAGAAAGCAGTCATAATATCATGTTGACGTCATTACGATGACTCGCGAATATCAGTTGCGAGTTCTCGGAAGACAAATTCGCCCCCGGGGATTGTTTTAGTATATGGCATTGTTAAAATAAAAAACTGAGCAACTCAGCTAAGCTGAAACAAAAGATAATAAAGGGTTGTTGTTTGCTTTAACTATAGGGTAGTCTTCTAAACTTTGGTCGTAAATAAACATGCTTCCAAAAAAAAAAAAACGATACAACAATATCTACTTTTTTTATGCATAACGATATACAAAACAAAATTAATTTGAAATAAAAAAAGGACACAATAAAAATAGAAACAAAAGAACTACCAACCAATTGGAACAACTTTGCATACCATTTGAAAGAAATATAAAAAGTTATTTGGAAGTTTATTAAAGCAACGTAAGCCAGGGTTAAATAAACGCAAGTAAACTTTGCAAGCAGATGATAAGGGATTTAAATTTTTGCAGGGGAATGCGTCGTTTTTCTCGAGAAAATCGTTTGCTTCTTCGCTCTATTTGTTCCCTTCATTCACTCGCTTCTCGGAAATGTCAGTTTGGTGTTCGTGTTTCGAAACTTTGCGCGACTTTTTCGCGAAGCTTGTCACCGTGTGCGAAAAAAAAAATGGTCGATCGATAGGGACGCATTTATTCTTACGCGGCGAGAAGACTGCTTTTGCTGAAACTCGTGCAAATTAGAAAGTCCAGGCCCCAAGGGATTTTTACTCGGTTTGATAATCAACTTTAGTCTGTCTGAATTTTGTATGCATAAGGCCACCATTAGCGCCTTAACGTAACAAGCTATAAGCATTTTCACAAAATGGCTATACTCGTGGTTAAAATATTTCAAAGGACACGTAACGAAATGTCGAAAACAATTTTACCTTCTGAACGACAAAATGATAGTAAGCTGTTAATTGGCTCTTCGAAAGTTGCTAATTCAATGGAATTTTCAATTAAATAAATTTCTCAAAGTTAGAATAAAAAGTATTCTTTTGCTTTCTAATTATAACAGATAAATATTCTGTTTCATATATAAAATAGAATTCCGTAAAGTTATTTATCATTTCAGTTACTATTAAGGTGGGAAAGATAAAAATTTTAAGGAATCATTAAGAAACGTGTATCTACTATCATTGAAAATTAAAAAAAGAAAAGAAGTTTCAAGCTTACGTTATAATTATATATATGAAAAAAAAAAAAAAATTTGTTCTCTGACTCTAAAATGTGACGTTAAAGTAACTGAATATTCGTCATAATTAAAAATTAAAAAGTCAGCCCAGTGAATTTAATTGTGTGTTGTACAAAGAAACGAATAATTAAATAAAAAAATATTCCATGCAAAACTACATGCTAAAATGCA
Source organism: Probaryconus sp. ZL-2020 (assembly GCA_022817065.1). Lineage (NCBI taxonomy): Eukaryota > Metazoa > Arthropoda > Insecta > Hymenoptera > Scelionidae > Probaryconus > Probaryconus sp. ZL-2020. Next base: position 4,824 of record JABFQA010001934.1, on the reverse strand, counting down.
TCCCTTTATCAGATTACAATTTAATCTTTTATACCGCTTGGTGCAATTTCGCCTTCTTCCCATTACACATTTTACTTTCTTACGCATTTCATCTGACTAACTTTATTACAACGGCAATTATTTTCAAAGTCTTTGATAAAGCTTTATCAAGTTTATATACACCAAATACTCACTAAAGATAAACTAATAAAGTGAAAATTATGATGCCCTACTTATCAAGTAATAAGCTAACTGTGTATAGGTGTCTGTTTTAGTGTTCGTGTTTTATTTACAGCAGTAATTTGTACGCCACTCTAGTATACATAACATAAATGTAAATTCAAAGTTCGAATAAATTTAAATGTTAAGTTTTACCCCTTGTCTTCGGGCTTTTTCGTCAAGACTCTATGAAAAACAATATTTCAAGGTATCGAGGATTTTTGTCCTTGCTATAAAAACTGACGATTATCGTTTGTAATAAGCTGGTTTATGTGTTCTAAAAGAAAAAAGAAATGTTACCGACATGTTGAAGAAAGGAAGAAAAGTTACATAAACTTGCTACATCATTTTTTATGATGCTTTCTTTTTTGCCCTTTATTCTCATCTTGTTTAAGATTTCTCAATCTCCTCAGGCGAACGAATCCATTTTATGTCTCGCTGAATATTTTGTAGCTACGTTGCTTTGACGTGTACATCATTCAATTTCCCTAATTTTTATCCTTGTCTTTCCAAACCTTTCCCCTCGAATCCATATGTGATACAAAAATAAATGCATACCATCAAAATGAGCGACACGATCACTAAGTCAAAAGGAAATCCTATTTCAACAAGTATACTGGCCATTCTACGTTTTATAAGACTTGGCCAATTTGTGCAGTTTCATTTTTATCTTTTCAGAAACTTTTTGTGGCTTATTTCAAAACTTATTTTCTTATTTTCTTATTCGTCGAAAGAAATATTGAATATCAAATATTGGAAAGCAATTAAAAACAGTTTTGTTTCACCGTTAAAAAGTTAATACCAAATAGACCATTATTTATATATTTTTAAACTATATAAATAACTAATATATATAGTAAATCTGTATAAATAATATTGCCAATACAGTGTGCACATCAATAACTTGTAAATTAATTTTAATTCAGTTAAAATCGATAGCGTACTTTTACAATGGCAATTTCTTTTTGAAAAAAAAAAAACAGTATACATTTACTGCAACTGAAACAATCCAATGAATATGCAGAATAGATAAACTTCCATTTGACCTAATTGAAAATCATAAACCTATACAATTGTCAAAGTGTAAACTTCAAATTGCAAATTCTTATAGCCAACAAAATTTGTTAGCATTATTCATTTCATCGCATTTATTATTTTCATTCAATTTTACTTGCAATCAGGATGATATGAAATAAATAGCTTAATTCTGAAATAATTTGTATAATTTATTTTTATTCGTGGAAATATAATATCGATATACAATATAACTTCACAGAAAAATGTGACGAATACATATATCAAATTTTCACACATTCACTCTTCAAAATTGTCATTCTTGAACGTATATGTGATACTTGAAGATATATTATTGATGGTCATTAATCGTTTTTGTATTAACTTATTTCCAAACTTTTGTGATCTTTTATAATCTTTTATGGTCAATAATTAAATTAATAACATTTGCATTATAACGTTAAAAAGAAATAAAAATAATATTAATGAAAAGATTAATGTTGTTTCGCATGAATTTCAAAATCATTAATTACAGTTATTATAACAACATTAATGATCATTAATAAATTCTTATTTTCACGTGAAGTCGAGACAAAATAACTCCTCTGCTTTTCATTTCCTTAATAAATGTAATATCACACTTCAGTCTCGGAAGTTCGTTTGAAAACAAACAGAAAAATAAAAAGTATACGGCACGAAGTTTCTTCTCAGACGACAAATGAAAAAAAAAAAAATGCTCCTTTTGCCAAGGCCTCGGATTTAATTGCCTACAGGTTATTGGCGCACACGCGAAATCTTAACAAAGTAACGGAATAACTCATCGATTGTTTGACTCGGTTCTTGACGCTGGTTTCTTATTAATCCTACTGAAGGGGTAACGACCCACGAGCCGCCAGAGAGCCAATTGAATTTCTAAAAGCAAGTAAAAGGCACTTAAAAATGAATGGAGAATATGAAAAAAAAAAAAAAAACTCTGCTAATTCAGCGCACTGTTCAACGCTTAGGGCTGACCAAGAATCTTCCAGAGATTTTGCACGTCGCAAAAACCTGCGAATCAAATATATTGTCTTTGTTTCTTCTCAGGGTCTTTTGTTAAAGAATTAAAACGAGATCATCTGAATTTATGTTACGCGCTTTTATGCATTGCATATAATGTTCAAGTAGTATGAAATAATTTTGGTCAGACACGATTGATTTTTCAAATTGATTTACATACGAATGGTTTGCAAGTTTTTATTAGGTGACACAAATTTTAGATGATCTACATACATAAAAATTTCTAAAAAAGACCCCAAATATTTTATGTGATTTGTGTAGATTGTCGGCCGCAGTAAAGTGGGCCAGTTAATTGAAAAGTAGATATTCTTAAAATCACATCGTTGACCCAATTCACTCCGAACAACTTATAAAAAAAAAAAAAGACCAAACACAACAACGTTGACTACCAATTTCATACATCTCTAAATATTAGGCGTTAAAATTCTCTAGCAATACTTTAACCGTAAAATAACAGAGTTAAAAACAACTGTTTCATATAAAAAAAAAAAAAAAAACAAAGTAATATAATCTTTGCAATAAAATACAAACGGACAATCTATAAGATCGTAAGAGAACAACGCAGACTCGGCTACATTACAAACAACGTCATCTTATTCGTCTTCTCATAATGATTTGATATCAAAATATTGATTCTCCAAAATGTTCATTTTCTTGACCTCGCAAGTGATCTCGCGAATTACGTTGATTTATGATTCACGATGAAATTCGAATGAATCCCAGAAGGAACATGCTTCGATCTGTTTGGCAGTCTATTTTTTAACCCCCGATGAGGAGCCAAGGCAGCACCACTGTGACGCATAAAGCTGCTAAACAGCTCGCGCACATCGCTAACGGACTCGCGGCTGACTCGGACTCTGATTCGTATTGGTAATCCTCGTCCCTCTCGTACTCCCTCACCTCAACATCGCATCGAAAGCACACTCTGGCAGTTTTAAGGTGCGAGCTGTCTCTTCGCAGCAACATTGCCGAACCCTTACGTTCTAACTTCCAGCCCGGTTCCTGAAGTAACATTCGAGTCATTATCAGATCAGTCTGTAGGATTTTTCAGCTCTTAGCAGTTGTGAGATGTTTTTTTATCTTTTTAACGACTGTACTCTGGAACGTAAATAAATTTTTTACTGACAGATTTCATGTGGATAGAGAAGAAAATTTTACTGAGAGAAATGTTATTGTTAAATTTGCAATCCTCAGACGATTACAATATAAATTTAAGTACTGTTTACAAAATTCGTTTTTTTTTTTTTTTCTTCTTTGGTTGTATAAAGTCTGAATAACGCATTTTGAACATAGTAAAATTCTGGATCGTTTAAAATTTAGACAGTCCATTTTGTAATCGTAAATAATAAAAGGTGAAATGTAGCGTAGAGTATCATTTCGAAAATTAATAACTGGAGGCATTAAAAATTCACCGTGTAATTTCAATAATTCAACATAACTGAACTTCTTCATATTCATAACAACATGAAACTTAAATATGTAGCGTCTTAGTTTCAACTACCTTATTTTGCATACAGCCCTATTTACGAATTTACAACAGTTACGATTAAAGCACAATGTGTCATACACACGTAATGTATTTCCTCGTGAAAGCACAATTAACATTCGCAGTTACAGCGAGCGAATGCATTTGTTCATTTTGCTGACACACTGTAGAATATTATTACAGATTATTACAGATCAATAATTTTCTTATCGGCTGATAAATGGTTTTGAGGGTGGAAGTAAATACTCAAAGTGAACTATTTCCAACTCTGACAGTAGATTTTATCCTTTAAAACCATTTACCAACGGATAAGAAAAACTTTGTGTCTGAAATACGTGAAAATATTTCACGTATTTCAGGCATTCTTGTTTCCACTATTGATCAAACTGGAGTGTAAAAATAAAAAAAAAAGTGTGCTATAGACTTAAATTGCCTTAATTCAATTACTGTTTAATGCTAACGGATATAAAATTAAATACTCCAATCCACGAACATTTTTGAAGGATATATTTTAATCCAATTTAATTGCATGAATATTTTTGCACATCTTTTTATTGCTGAAAAAGTTACTCACAATAGGATATTTTAATATGAATAAATAATATCAATATATTAGTTAACATGACCAAACACATCCGTTTTTTCGACATATAGTCAAATGTGAACTGAAAAGCACGACGCCAAGATTTCGAGCGATTGTTTATACATTTTTGAGTTTGAATTGCATGATTTACAGTTTATTAAAGAGTTCATTACAATTATATACTGAATAAATTTTGCATTATTGAGTCTTTTACTTAACTAAGTTACTTCACATCTTTTTTGAGGTCATTTAAAAATTATTCGAGATCATTTAAAATTCACGTGTTTAGGCGATAAAATAGTAGCTCGTCAATTTTTACCTTTTCAAGGTAATTTTTTAGTTAAAATTGTTTAAATTTAAGATTTAAAGTCAAAGTCTTCAATTTTGTGTTCAACAACATGATGAATACTTTTCAAAGTTAAAAAAATCTTCAAAGTTTAAAAATTAATAATTTAAGAAGTTTAAAGCTCTTTTAAAGTTATCCAGA
>JABFQA010001933.1:0-12319 GCA_022817065.1 Probaryconus sp. ZL-2020 | reverse complement strand
CAATATTAATCGGATTTGCTTATTGCAGTTTATTATCTTTCAATAAAATATAAAACGCACCTTGTGCTGTTACCATTTAATTGAAACTGAAATTTTCGAACCATAAATATTGTCCATTTCAAAAAAATTTTTCCAGAAAAGACTTTTCTTTTCCACATCCGTTATTTAAGAGTTATTGTTTGAATAAAAATAACTTTAAATTTAACTAAAATTTATTGCAGTTCTGAATCAGTAAATTGGCCTCGGTAGAAAAGCAGAGCTCCCGAAGGACACGATTCCTTCATCTAATTTTATAAATATCAATATAACGCAAGTGGGCGTGGTATTTATGTATGCATAAATATTTTGCAGTGATATTCGTAAATGATGTTTGAGTTTCGTGAATGTATGAGGATGCGTACCTGTATGACATTTGTGGTTGATGTGTCGTAAAGCGACTACGCATACGTAATTGTAATGTTATAACTTGTCATTAAGTTAATTCAGTTAGTTAATAAATCACCGCGTAATCCGCATCATTAGTCCCCTCGTGCGCCAAGGCTAAGATACGTTCTCTGAATTCAACTACTCCTCTAAGGTTTATTCGACAGTTGTAGAAATTCGAAAAATACGTCGTGTTTATTGCACACGTTACGTATAGTAGTTATTTACATCTAAACTGCAAATTTTCAAATAATCATCATTGATTAGGGAAAAGGTTCGACCTGAAACTGGATTCAGAAATCAATCATTCTTTTCTTAGTATTATTTTTGAACATTTTTAAAAGTCGAATCAAGAATTTTTCTTTCTGAAAATTCAACAATAAGTTTTTAATGTATTCATTTATTTCATAGTCCAATGTCTTTATAATATTATGTAACCGTTAATATTATTATAAATGTAATATTTATATATATATATATCTTATAGGATTTGAGTATATGAAAAAAAGAAGACATTTTTGTAATATTACTAAGTTGTTGTATTACAATATTTGTAATATTAATAAGTTAGTTTGCTCATTTAATATATATCACGAGGTTTTGACAGGATTTGGCGAATATTTCTTTCATTGTTTATGGAACGATACAATTTCGAAAAAGGGAATAAGATTAATCGAAGGCTCCACTCAAAGAAATATTTAACTTTAAACTAGGAGAAAATTAATCTTGACATTTAACAATTTAAAAGAAAAGGAGTATCTTTCATCGTCAATTAAGATAGTTTCTTTCTTGTCTTAAGAATTTTGTTTTCGTTCAATCTAGGCTTTCTTTGAGTGTATAAGGCGTAGACTTTAAAATTACTATAGTGAAAATGGTGTGGAAAAAGTGTGTAGTAATCACGTATGTATTTGATGAACTGAGCGTATTTGATGAAATCTTCCTGATCGAATTAAAAAAACTTTAATACTGATGTTGTTTTTCTTAAATAACTGTAATTATTTAGTTTGTTCATGAATGAACATTTATAAAATTGATTTTAATTGTAATCTGTTATACAAGCTTTTTGAAAATTAAATTAATTGGATTGTAATTATAAGATTTCTATTGGTAAGTAAATTGCATGGAAGGTTCAGGGCACTTGAAGTACACGAAAAACTTCGTAAAGTTTAAACTGTGTGTCAGGTTTTTATCGAGTGGGTATAAAAAAAGGATTCTAGTCGGATTAACAATTCGCTGCTTTTCAGTAACGAGAAGAGAATGAAATCGCGCAGATCGAATTCCTGGTCCCTGCAAACTTCTCAATCTGTTGAAAGTTTTTAATTAGTGTCAATCACCTCTCATTGGTCACGCCGTTTGACCTCTTTTTTCCATATAACGTAGCTTCAACTAATCCGACTACAATCTCCAGTATTATTTATTTATTTATTTATTCGTTCATTTATTTATTTAATCATTCAATGAGTGTGAATTCACTTTAAAATCACTTTTAGAAAATTTCATTGTCGGTAAAATATACGTATCAAATTTAAAGTTATTCTAATTTTTTTTTGTTTCAAAACGTTTGATCGCAAATGTGACGAAAAAAGCATATCATAAAAAAGTTTGCGTTTAATTGACTGTCGCAGAAATTCTTTTTTTTTCAAATTCATAAAGGAGACTCTCCAAATTGTTGCAATTCCTTTCGGTTTTAAAAAGTTTACCTTAGTCAGTTGTAAAAATAGTATAAAGGGGTTATCTTAGTAATTATACTGTGGTATTTAAATTCAATTTTTACAGATTTTCTCGAACAAGCGTTATTCAATGAAAAGCTGACAACGTCATTGTTTCCGAAAAATGCACGGACGTCAATTTTTCCTTAAATATTTTTATTTTATCAATTGCATTCGAGAGAAAAGTGTAAATCTAAGAGATCAATAAGTGATTCGTATAAAAGTACGAAATTCTTATATTGGTCAGTTTTGAACATAATCATCGTTACACAAAAACGTCCTCCATTTATATTTTAAATAATGTATAAGGTAATCAATTAATAATGTAAAATTATGGAGTGACGTTGGTTTGGACTTTTTAAAAAAGAGTCAAAGAAGTCACCAGAGCTTGTTTTTGCGTTCCAGTATCTCGATTTTATGCAGAACCCGCCAGTTGTAGTCACGACCGTTACAAACCCTGGAAAACGTCAATACTCTCACGTATAATTCACTCTGAAAATGTAAATTATTATTCACGACAAACAAAAACAGTTGTTTTTGTTTGATGATTGCCACCGAGGTGCGAATTGTTTAATTAATTCAATTCCCCGATATAAGAGCATTGTTTAAATAAAGTGAACTCAGTGACTGGTACAGGTCAACGGAATTAAAGCACCGGAATTTGGAGCTGAAAATCACGTCACTCAAATTCGTCAGTCGACCCGCTTGGAATTATGTATGACAGTGCACCTTGCGATTGGAGTATGTAACTCAATTGCCTTGCACAAGCCACTTCGATTAGGTCCGGAATACATTCGACATTTAGTGACTTCTCTCCAACCAAATGCAAATCTGAAATTCAATTTGTTTATAATCACGCAGTTAGCTTGTTCTCGTAAGAATAATTTATTTCAGAAATCCTCTATTTGGGATGCAGTAGTTTGTTGTTTTCCAGTTTTGTAGTTTTCATAGTTAAATCGAGTCAGAAAATCGAGTCGATTGCAACGAAACAAAATTGCAATCGCATATTTCGAGTAAAGCGGAGGGGATGGGAGAAGCATTGGATCTTGAAAGCTTAGCATTTTGGTCGACTTCGAGATTCGCAAAAAGCAGGAACTGGCGTTTCGTTTGGCAATTAATTCGGTGGCAATTTCAGCGGCAGCTGAAATCGGTGTCAAGGACATTTTAGCGTTTGTTCAACGAAAATGCACTCCGTATCTCGAATTTGGCCAACTTTGCAGCGCTGAATTCAAAAGTCATTCCCCGATCGCCAACAGGTACGTTACCTCTATTTAAAAGCTAACATCAAGTCACGTTCTCTAATAACCTAGCTTAATTAGAATACTACGCTTGCAAGTCTTTAGATGCGGAAGCATACATGATCCGTTTCTTCGACGTTCTTATATCGAATTTCACGCCACCGTGTACAGTGTCGCGTTACCGTTGCATTATAAAAGCGGGCTTTGAGAGCACCATCTGCCTCCGGGTGATCGTTGAATTAACGGCGCGTGACCGTTATTAGTGGCCATAACATTCGTTGCTTGGTTCGCCCAATTTCACGAGACATTTGAGCGACATTGTACACCAGCGGATGAAGGCGTATATAAAATGTTACGTTTCCTCAATATATTTATATATAATATTTATAACTAATATTTACGCATACGTTTTGTTATACTCGAAAAAATGCGTTGAGAAGTTTACTTGAAGCTTTCGCTCTACTTGGTTTAACTACGTAATTGTTACCCCCCATCGGTTAAACTTGTAATTGTATATTTTGCAATATCGCTTTGTTGCACTAAAGTACAACGTTGTATCATATGCACCCGTTTTCAAAAGCACTGCAGTTGCACTACTAACGGTTTATAATTGAGTATTCTGCTCACAACCATGTGTGTTATGCGTCTCGCCTCGATATACACGTTACGATAATAATATTATTTAGGGACAGTCGCAGACAGTCAACCACCTTAGTTTCCGCTCGATAAAGTGGGATACCTATGGTTCCAAGTATTAAGAGCAGTTGACTGCACGGATTGTTTGTGCATCATCTCGTTGAAATTGGCTCGATCGAAATGCAAATCTTTCCTAACCCGAAACTGTGACAGTCTTTGGTATGGCGTGCATTATGACTAAACTGAGCTATCGGATGAACTCTAATGTTGATGTCTGAGATGAATTTGGTTCTTTTGTCGAAGTTGGTGGAACGTGATGTTTGGAGATGGGTTCGCGACGTCCCACGTCGCGTTTCGCGAACAGTCGTTAGGCCATCGGACTTAATGGAAGTATTGTCTACGACTAACGCGTGGTTGACCTTGGGACACCTCGTGAAAGGACTGTCACGAATCTGAATTCATGATATGAACCTATTGCTAGGAATTTTGAGTTGAATATTGACTCTCGTTACAATGACGTGTGTGCCTTTTGTGGCGCACAATGAATTTGTGTTCCAATAACTTTGGATTAAATAGGAAGGATTGTACGTTGTACTATATATTTGACGTGGTGGTTATTTGTACAGTCAAAGAGGTTCCGCGTTAACTATGAAACCATGATGAAAAATTGCAAATCATCTAAATCTTTCGTTAAACGTATTTACAAAATTGAGCATAGAAATCATGAGACTCGTAAATTTTCCAAGAGACGAACGTGTACTACCAGCTTTGTACGATTATTGTGTTTACGATTATTCTACGTATGTATTATTACGAGTAAAATTCCTCTTCTGCGATAATAAATTTTCGAGCTTATGCGTTATAGAGAATGTTTACGATGATTTTGGAGTGAACCGGGAAAATGTACTCCACCGGCGTATCGTTATTTAAAGATGATATTTCCTTATGATATAGTATGGTGTGGATGATATGTGTGTGGTGATACGATTCGTGAATTCGATGTATATGAATGAAGTATGTTTGCTGAGTTTGTATCGTTATACAAACATAGCTTTTATACGCGTAAATGTAATACTACGTCGAAGCGTATTAATTGCAAAGCACCATCTAATTGTAAACACTAACATACTTAATTGTGAGCTTTTCTCGACCAAATATTGTCGATACAATTCACTAACCTAAACTCTCATATACAAATTTAATCGGCATCTTAGTCGTTTTTTCTAATAGCGTTAGGCTCATCGAAGTATTGCTTCGCCAAGCGTCTATGGTGTTTACAGAAATTGACTAAATCATCGCACGTGTAAATAATGCGAGCATGGCGTTCGCAATCGAACTATTAATCTTTTTTAAGTTCACAACGAATCATATAACTTTACGTTCGCTCGTTTTATGACACTCGTATTGACTTGTTTTAAGCTATATTGCATAGCGTACCCTTAAATACCAGACAGGTTTTTGTAAATTCGTTATGCTCCTTTAAAAAGTTTGACATCAAAAAGAATCGCATAGAGTTGGTTCATCCTCACGGAAAACAGCGTACAAATAAAAATTGGGGTACAAAGATCATCATCACCTAAAGGTGGAGTACAAATAAATTCGTTATCAAAATGACAATAGTAGTTGTAAGCTTATACATATAATTTGTAGTCGATTTTATAATCTAAGCCTTATGTTTTAACTTCCAAAATCAGGTCCATTCCAACCGATCCGATGACTTCATTGTATCAAGATACTCACTGCCGTAGGTCCCTGAGTGATTGCATTGGCCTCTTTTGAGGCATCTTCTTCTTTCATTTTTTCTTCGGCTTTACGATCTTTTAAGGCCTTTAAAAGCTTCCATTTGGAACCCGGTGGCGTTGGGCTCACTTGACCATCTTTCAGAGCTACGTCAGCACTTGCACACGAAGACGAATCTATTTGAATTTGTGGAAGACTGAACGCGGTAGCTTCTTCGCCGCCTGCGCCATCTTGTTCGCCTTAAAAAAGTTTCGTTTCAGAACCAAAAGGGCTAGTGGTACTTACAGTTAATTTGTTAGTTGATACACTTACGCTACCTTCGCGTGTAAGGGCGTCCATGTCTTCAAACATCTTGTCAAATTTACGCATTGCCGCTGTACTGTTCTCTTTGCGAATCTGTTCTTCCATTTCTCTTCGCATTTCCTCTTCGTCCTCGTCCATCGAATGAACCGGACTGTCAGGACCTGAAGTTTCACCCGATGATCCCTCTTCCATGGGAACTGCTTTCTTTTCCTCTTTCTTTGCTTCTTCTTCATGTGCCCATGTATGATAATCAGTAACTCTGGCAAATACTGTTTCAATGCTTTCGTCAGTTTTCTTCTTTGGAATCGGTTTCTCGTCTCGGTATCTATCTCTTTCAGCTTTGGATACGGTTCCATTCATTTTTACAACTCGTGAATCTTCTTTAATTTGGTCTCGCTTTTCCTCGTCTTCTTTAGGCTTTGCTTTCAAGCGCAATTCCCGAAGTACGAAAGACATTCTCTCCTTTACATCTTCATCGGGTTGTGTAGATTCTGGTTCTTCTTCTTCCAATAACGCCTCTCCCATTTCGATCTCAAGTTGAGATTGTCTCTCAAGTTCTTCTAACTTCCGAAGTTCGTAGCAGTACCATTCGTCTTCGGAATCGATCGAATCCTCTGTACTTTGACGCCTCGACGACACTCTCGATGTGCTTCGGTACGAATGCGTGCTGCGGTTATCTTCGTCTCCTTCTCCGCTTCTTGAACCACCCCAAGGTATTTCAAGAGACTGTTGATGTCTAGGTAAAAATCGACTACCGCTTGGAGGTATGTGACCTCGAGTGCTTGACGTGGAAGGACTTCCTTCGGAAGGTGGTGCCTCTTCTGAAACACTCGTAACAAGTTCGGGCAATTTTGTCGCTGATTTCTCGCTTTTGTCGCTTTTTTCTGAAGCGTCCTCTTGGTATTGGTCGAAATTTGTATCGAACGTAAACACATTTCCTTCGTCGGACTTCTTTTCGCTGGCTTCGTCGGCCAATACTTGTTCATCAGACACCGTGGAAGACTGTCGTTGTCGATATTTACCTAACGCTCTGGACACTGCGAATTCCATGCTTGCGCCACCCATAAGGGTGACAGGTGGAAGTTTCGGAGTTTTCTCACTAGGTGCTTCGTCGGAACTGCCGGTGGACTTTTTAATATCTCCAACTGTAGGAAATATTGACGATCCACCTGATCCGGAGCCGGTGCTTTTTCCTTCGTCTTCGGCTTTGTCGCCTTGATCTGTTAAATCCTGTTCACTCAATTCGGGCTTTCGATCGCCCAACGATACCTTCGGCCAAGGATCTTGACTGACTTGTTGTTGCTGCATTTGTTGTTGTTGCAGCTGTTGTTGTTGTTGTTGAATTTGCTGTTGCTGGATTTGTTGCTGCTGCATTTGTTGTTGTTGCATTTGTTGCATTTGTTGAAGCTGCTGCTGCTGTTGTTGTTGTTGCATTTGTTGTAAAAGTGCTTGTTGTTGGGTCAACTCTTTGGTCTGCTGTTGGATTTGCTGTTGCAAAACTTGTTGTTGTTGCTGCAACAACATTTGTTGCTCTTTTGATTGCTGTTGCATTTGAATTTGCTGTTGCGGAGGTATTTGGTGTTGTGAGTGCTTTCTTCTTGACATTGTTTTAACTGTAGCAAAAAATGGTGTATCCTGATTAGCATCGGACATTACGCTGTCTTCATCTTCTGATAATCCACTTTGTCTACCGCTACTCCACTCAGCTTCAGATTGTTCTGGATCAGAAAGAGACGATGAAGACTGATGGCTTCTTCTTTTAGCTTTTTGCAATATCCCAGAAACAGTAGAAACTAAAGTATGCTTTTTCTTCTTTCTAGCAGTCTGAGCTCTACCGCGACCTCTCATGTCCATTTTCTGTTGAATGGCTGCGTCTTGTTCAACATCATCATCTCTTACTGAACCTGGCAATGATTGACTTCTGTGTCTCTTTGTTAAATGCAAATCAGGTAACCAATTGCTCATGGAACTCATAGCATTTTTAAGAGATGATCCCCTGCGAATCTTCTTTGTTAATTTTGAGGGATCGGGTTCGTGATCTTTGATATCTGCTGAGATACTAATGTAACCAGACTGAGAAACAATAACGCTAGAGGCATCGTAATATTCTCCTTGCTGTGTTTGATCGCTAGTCATCATTCTACCAGTATCATGGTCCTGTTTATATTGAAGATCGCGTTGCCACTGTCGCTGATAACCATCCGCCAATTGAGCATTTTCAGTACCAGAAATTCGTTGATTATATGCTTGATATTGTTGCTGGTACATCGGCAAATAAGCTTGATTAGCGTACGTATGATATTGGTGTGCTTGGTACGCTGGTGGTTGCGGGTACCGTCTGTCCATATAAGGACTTTGGGCATGACTTCCGTCAGACGTTAATGACCTGATACTTGAAGATGTCGAGTCATGCGGAATCTGATGATCTATCGAATCTAACCAAGAACTTTCTGTTTCAGTGCGTGGAAGATTGGCATTGGTCGGATAATAGGACATAACGTCAGTAATATTTCCCGTTGGAAATTTGCTGCGATAGATATTTGTTTTGTAGCCATCGTGAGTCGACTTTGGTTCTCCAAATGACATAGACCTCATGGGTTTTTTAATGTGCGTTGTACTTCCTGGTGTCGTTGTGTCTGAATACTGTAAAGCACCATAATTATCCGTATAATTAGCCATTTGCTCGATTGTTTCCGGATAAGATCCAGTGGTTGTTGTTCTCCAGCCAAAAGCAGCGGTGCCACTGGTATATACACTCGTTATAGCCTGGGCTCTGTTACTTCCTGCGACTGAATAAATAGCTGGCTGATCTTGTCGATAACCATATTCCATTGCCCAAGCTGCTGTCGTCATTTCCATAGTGTGCGGGAGGTTCTGTTGGCGTAGACGTTGTTTCTTAGGACTTTGACAGGTTGTAACGCCCGGTTGTATCGGTTGAGTAACAGAAGAAAAGTCATCCTGAGCTGCTATTGGTGATTTTGATGGAGTAAGCGCGGATAAATGGTTCACAGCTGGAGTATATGTATGAGAGGTTGCTGTTGAAGAAGCAAAAATATCCTTTCCTTCGGGAGTATCGTACAACGGTTCTTGTATGATACCAGCTTTTGTAGTTTCCGGAATCGGTGGTATTGGACTGGATGTTCTGATAGCTTGTGTGGTGGGGATGAGAGTTCTCGCGTGATCCAGAGAATATGAATTCAACATTTTGGCTATTGAACTTTTTGGTGAGCTTGGAGATTTATCTAAACTACTCCAGCCACTCATTGAAGATAATCCTGAGTCAGATTTAGCCGCCACGATGTTTGCGTTTGCTGGTTTTATGAGATGTTTGGGTGAAATGCGTGGTGATTTTGGAGAATGAGGAGTACGTGGACTTAACCTTCCTTGTTCCAATGATACGATGTCAACGTTTCTTAAAATAGCATTCTGAACGCTCTTCAATTCAGCCTCTCGTTCTTCAATGTTCGACATCATGAACGTGTCCGATGAATCTGGCGGAGCCGGTGGCGGGGGTGAACTGGGCGATGGACTGGGTGGTGTTCTGCTTTCAGGGAAGTCCAAATTAAGTTTCGCTGAGCTTCCGAAATAGCCATCTTGTCGAGTCCTAATACTGTGTATACTTTGAACACTGTGGACGCTCTGGATGCTGTGGACACTTCCTGCCGAGAGAGTTGGGGAAGGTATCTTTTCTGTTGTGGTAGTATAAATAGTTGGCGAAGCGCATGTGACAGAAATGAAACTTTCAACCAACAGGTCCGTTAATTCTTTGTTTTCGGCGTAACCCTTAGCAAAACTACCAACATCGATAGGTAACTGGGTTACTGGTTCTGTACTCTTCTCCAGAAGAGTCGCAGTGTATCCTAGCTTGGGCGGAGTATACGTGGAGGATATTGAATCCAAGTTGCTTCTGGACGCGGAAGTCAGTCTAGGTGATATCGATCTAGTTGTGAAGTCACCGTCAGTCGTTAACCCGCTGTCCGTACTTACTCTGGATATAGATCTTCCTGTTGACCCTGGACTTTTTGAATACGTCCAATTATCTACGTCGGTTTCAGCATAAATCTTCCTAAGTTGTTCATCTATACTACTAGCCTCTTCAGCTAACTTTGCTTCCGCCTCTGATGAGAATTGCCGCTTTGGCGAATCCATAAGTCTCGATCGAAGCTCTACCAAATTTTGCGAATCTTTTTGCAGTTGGCTCGTAAGGTTGTCCAACTCGTGCAATTTGTCGAAAGTCGATGGATCTATAGAACTCAGTCTTGAAAGTTGTGCTAAGTCCTGCTCACTAACGCAAGGCGTATTACCTCGATAACTCTTGTAGTCCGCCGCACTAAATACTTCGCCTTCGTCCTCGTCCGCCTCGTCCTTCTTCATCAACGTAGCTTGTGTGATCTCTTCCTTGCTTTGTATTCCAGAAGAATCATCCAGTTCCTTCTCTTTAAGAGATGTTTTATCGAATACACCACCTTCCATATCCTTTTGTTTCCCATTAGCATCCTCAGCCTCCTCCGCCTCTTCCCAAATCATACCCAGTTGTGAAGTAGGCCTAGACGTTTCTCCACAAATTAGATCTTCACGATGAGAGTTGTTCAAACTTCTGTAGAACGCTTCGTCCGGAGTGGTGACCTCCTCTTCTAACGTCTCCAACGTGTCTAAAAACCTCATGTTTCTTTGCAAGTCTTGTACAGTGGCTGTAATAGGTGCACCGTCTTGAACCAGTCCCTGCATCTTCTCCAGTTCTTGCTGGGCCAATTTTTCACGTAAAACGCTGGTCTCTTCAATGCCTATAGCTGCTCCCAAACTTTTGGCTATGGCATCTAACTCACCCATCGATCTTTGCGTAGGACCCAGTGCATCCTCTACAGCCATCAACCCATCCGGTCCTCCACCTCTGGAGCAAAATTCGCTCAGCTGTCTTATGGCGATTTGCTGTTCGTACAGATAGTCTTCCAGTTTCTCCAGGCACTCCCATATTTTTATACACTCTTGATATAAAATATACAGTACCCTCCACGCGCAGCGCAATTCGTTCATGAGTATGTTGAGTCGAGTTGCAAGGTGTTCCATGGTTGTTTTCTTATTTTTTCTTCAGACGGTATCACACTAAATTCGGGGAGGGTCTTTTAAAAAAATCATTACTTTTTTCAATACTTAAGTATTGATGAAAGTGTTACATATTACATTAGTAATGAATTGTGTCTTTGTCTTTAGGCCTGATTTTACTCTTGCAACAAATAAACAACAAGCGTTGTAACTTATCTTCCTTTAAAAAGATGGATTGTGATCTTGCACATGTTGGGAATTGAAATGAATTCAAATTAACTTTTGTGGACCAAAGAGGAATGTAAATTTGTTGGTTCTCTCCAGCAATGCAAATTCATTTGATTTTTTCAAATAAAGTATCCGGATCTTGTTGCCACGAAACGTTTCCATTTCGCCTGGTCGTACTCCGCTGTTGAGTTGCTTTATGTTGACTTATTTTTCGCCTCCTTCCGCTTCTTCTCCTGGTTTGCCTTGAGTTTTTGTTTTAGTTTTTATCACATTGTTTGCAATTTGTCACCTCACTGAAGTTCACTGAAGTTTTGGAACAATTTACTCGGTTGCCAGTAACCCAAAAATGTCTTTTCAAAAAAGTTACTTCCAAATAGTTTTGAATTAATTTGAAAAATACTTGAGAGTGCAAGGCAGTTTGTTATTTAAATTTTGAAAACACCTCACGTTCATCCTGCGATCACTATCTGCAAAAAGAGATACACATTTCAGTATTGTAGATTTAAAAAATATTAACGAATGTTTTATTTTCTAAATTTCCATGAAAATTACGATAGTAACTTTTTAATAGGCTTGCACAAAAAGTTCGAAAGTCAGGCACATAGTTTGATCAGGTCGAACTATTTAACGGAACGTGAACTTTTTTAGGAAGCCTACTTTTAACGACTGTTATCGCCAGAACATGTCTCACGATTTTTTAATCCAACATTATTATCTGAAATTACAATACAATTGTTTGTAAAGTATTGTTTAGCGAACTAACTTTAAAGATATCTGCCACATATTTTATAATAATAATTTATCTAGAACAGATTGATATATTTTCCGCATTTTGTAAAATAAATGGTATATCATTTCTATAAAAATTGTCTAGTCAAGCATAATATAAGATAAGTTGTTACATTATATGTTGTAATATATTAAAAAATTATTGTTCATAATAAAAAAAAAATTTTCTTCCTGAATTTCACAGATGTAGAACATATGTTTCACTTGTGA
>JABFQA010001932.1:0-12326 GCA_022817065.1 Probaryconus sp. ZL-2020 | reverse complement strand
AATAAGATATTAACTGATTTTAAAAAGTGTCACTGTCTGAATTTTATTATAGAGAATACTTTTATATATATATTTTTTTGCATCTTCGAGCTTGAATAAATCAGCACACTGTATTTATTTGACCGATGGAAAAAAATTATCCAGCATAATTTTTATCAATCAAAAACCTTTTTTTCTTAATTGAATATGCATTGAAAATATATCTTTTATAAATACGCAGATATACACAAAATTTGTACACCGGACTTCTTTATAGAATGTCATATCAATTTTGCAACTTATCAATATTAAATTCAATCCATATAATATTCAACATCTTACGTGAATAATACTAACGTGATATTGTATTATTCGTTGATAATAATTTTTAAATGTTTTTCACATTGAACGTGTGATAAAAAGAACCGTTTAATGTATTATCATTTATCGTCTCAATTATTATACTAAAAGTAAGAAAATTTTTCATTTCTACATCCAAACAAGTCATGGACAGGAATTAGTTACTAATGAAATGGACATTGAAAATTACAGTTCGTTTGTCAATTTCTAAATGTGATATTTTGTTAGGTAATTAAGTACACAGATATATCTCATGGCATTACACATCGTATCAAAATCCTATCAGTTCTGTACCAACAGTCGAGATCAAATGTCTGATCTATTTGTTTTCCTAACAAGATAACATCTACGTAGCTTGATGATCAGCTCAAGACCTTATGCTAATCCACTTAAGAATTGTACACTTATGAAAATATTGAAACTTCAAGTCCAGTTGTAGCTGCGCTTCAAATTAAGCAGATATTTCCTAAATTGCGGTTAATACGTTCAATGAGTACGTGTCTTGAGTTCAAGTATCTCATTTACTTCGTCATTCATCATCATTTTCAAACTCCTTGCTTTGTTGAACATGAACCCTAATGTTTCTGTTTGCTGCTGGCGTCGTGGATGCATTATGCTCGATTTTATTAATTAGATTTAGGCAAACAGGACATATCAGACGAGTCGGAGAATGTCACAAATGGCTCTGGGCCTTGCTCGACAATATTTAGTTTTGTAAATATTACAATTTTGGAAATATTCAACATTGAATTTACAGATCCAATGCCGATGCATTTATAAACTAATACATATCATTAAAATCATCAAAAAATGATTTAATACAGGTTCCTACAATCTGACCATTTCGAGACCTGATCGAAAATCCTGATCGTCCTTGTTAATCACGTATTAAGATTGATCGAGAAGTGACGGTACAAGACAATTCAGATCAAAATTTGACAACCATTTGTCAGTTTCAGTTTAGATAGCTGTTCTCATGACAGATGATCCTTAGAAAATGGATTTCCTTGAACCTAACGTATATCCTTATTAGTCAATCGTTCAGAAAAGTTTTTGAAAGACGCGAAAAGACCTTCCCTATGCCGAATGTTATTTTAGTTGATTGCACTTGTATAAGCCTATTACAGAAATGATCCAGCAGGGTATGTGCGCACAGTTGTAGACATAAGTGCAGAAGAAGGGGTTGAAACACGAACGTGACTCACGAACTCATATTTATGTTAGTCGCCTCGATCGCGCATACGTGTACGGAAGAGAATCGCAAGAGGAATATAGGTGATATATATATATATATATACACACGTGGACAGTGGAGAGTGAGAGCATAGAGGCACAGACATACATGTGCATACGAGCGCAGACAAACGCACACAGTCGAGGGATGAGGTTCAGCAATGGTGGTGGGTCGGTTGGTCGGTCTGATTGAAGTCAATAGTTTTCCCGCCAATTCAACTCACACAGAGCGAAACGCTCGTGTGCGTGTATGCATCTTCGTTAATAATATACACTGAAATCTGATTATTTTTCTGTTCGCTGGATTTAATTTTGAGCCATTTTTTTTTCGACGTGCTTGTTTTATTTTGCGTTCGATGCTTTTGTGCACGGCAGCAATCGTGCGATTGGTCGGGTATCGCCCTCCCTCCCCCCCCGCCGCCACCTCCGCCCGACTAGACTGAAAAAATGAACGGTCTCATTTCTCGCTTGCACTTGTTTTTCTGTTATTTTATTCTTCTTTCTAGTCTCGTTTCGAACGAGAAAATCTCTTTGTTTTTGTAGTATACATTTGAATTTACGATTCGCCAAATTGTTTTTAGCCAAACAGAGGATGCATTTTTTCGTTCGCCGATACCGTTGCACGTCGCGCGCGTATGTAAGTTGTCGGATCCCTCGGCTACGAGGAAATTGCCCTTTTAAATCAACTGCAATTGTCCGCTCGCGCGCATTAACGATCCTCTAATTAATTCGATTATCAATCGCTACGTTATTGTTAATTATTTCACTGGCTAGAAGAAAGAAGAACAAAAATTCGAGGTACTGAATCGACAATTTCAAGTGCGTACGAACGTTAAGGGATACGATGTTAACGCGCGTTTACATCACACGTTAGTCATTCGGAATTAGCGATAGTAATTTCCACTGTCCCTAAACCTCCAAATTAGTAACGGTCAACAGAACTCAGAACATCGTACTAGATTAGAAACTCGTTTCTTGTCGTCATTTTTAACTGGATCTCCAGTCATAAAATTAAATGCTTTTCTTGATCAAGAAATTCTTAATTCAATCATTTTACCCAAATATTCTGCTGTTGTAAAATTAGTTGAAATTTTTATTTCAACCATTTGCTTGAAATAAAATAAAATTTATCGCGGTGAAAAACGATACGCCGCGTACGATAAGGTATTTCAAGTAGCTAATACGATAATAGATACTTATAATTTTTTTTCCCGCAATTATCAGTTGCAATAAATAATCTATTAACTCTGCAACTTTCACTCTTTCGGAATTCTGGGCGCACACACGAATCCGAGTTACGTAATATTATTATGCATATTTGAATAAGTTTGCTTTGTATAATTCCATAACTCTTTCATTATCCATTTCGTTTTCGAAAAAAACACGCATAACAGTTTGATTTACGTTGATTGAATGCGATTCTTTCATTCGACAGCCGTGTATTACAGATCGAATCGCACAATAAGTACGTCCTATTATGCAAAACAAACGAGCGATTCTTTAATTTGCGCGAGTTTATCATGATGATTATAATGCACGCGGTTTAAATTAGATCGTATAAACCAGTTTTGTTACATTTATTTTGCATTCAAAAAGTTGTCTTGCTTTTTACTTCCTTTCATTAAATCGCAACAATAGCGCGGCTTTTCCCGATGACAAAATATATTATTATTATTATTATTATTATTATTTATGCGTTTCGGCAGTTTATACTCATTGACAAGATTTAATAATAATGACGCTTTATTAATCGAGGGCTTTTTTTCTTTATTATGTTCACTGAAAAAGTTACACGCTTGAATTTTATTCGACAGTAATCCTTTTCTGATTAATAATTCAATGCTATTATGATATGATAATTAGCGTTTATTTAGAGAGAATTGGGAATATGATTATGGTAATTGAAAGATTTAAAACAGAAAATCTGGTGTTAAATGTACCGCGGAATGATGTAATTAAAATTAAAGAGGATTTAATACATTTTGGTTGTTTTATTATTTAAAACAATAAAGAAAAAAGAGAAGAATCTCCACAATTGCTATATATTATAATTGTTTCAATACATTTTCCAAGATTGCAATTATTTACGAGAGAATATAAATTTGTTAAAAAAAAAAAAAAACATTTTTGGAGATGGAAAATGTAATAACGATAATGAAAAAAGGATATTTGTTATGGAAAATAATTTTAGATTACAAAGAATACTTAAGAGAAAAAGAAGCTGAAGAGAACGTATAAATGAAAATGGTCACTTTAGCAGATGACCGCAGACGCAGTCGGAGCAATTATTATGGATTTTCCAGATCTAATTCTTCGCGCGACAGTAACATGACACAATTTACTACAAACGCAGATTGCTCTCCGTTCGATGTAAATTCCTGACAGTCGCGTGCACGGATGGTCCATTTCACCTTCTCTTCCGCTCTCTTCTTTTTTATCCCTGGAAGTCGACTCAACATCCGACTAAAGCAGATCACTTGATTTTCCGCTCCCTCTTTTCACTCAGCATTTCAACTGCTATTATAAATTAGATTATCCTAAATGTAAACAGGAATTCCAGTTGAAGAAATGATCAGCTGCTAATTCCTTTCAAACAATTTTTTTTTTTCGTCAAACCACATCAAATCGAGTAAATAATCGTATACCTAATAACGTTTAGATTGAAGTTCCAATTTACCTCTAATTCCTGTTTATTGGATACATTATATTTGAAATAATTATGAAAAGCGAAGTGAAAGAAATTAAAGTTCGTATAAAAATTTATAATGATCCGGATCGAGGGTTGAATTGAATTTGACGGTATAGTTATTTGAATTCATTCGCGATGAAGTAATAAATACAATGTCAAGGGTCCATTGTAAATTATCAAATTATTTTCATTACGTATTCTTCGTTGTTTCCTCTTTAAAGAACTAACGAAGAAATTGATAATGCGAAGTTAAATAAACGACTCGAATGGAATCGTTGCCGAGGAAAATAATAATCTGTGTGAGAACAGTGCGGTAACAAGCACCGCGTCGAAATAAATAGCACGGCCGCAATTTAATAAGGACTAGTCACCATCTTCCGGTGATTAATTCGTAGTAAAAAGTTTCTGCTAACTTTGCAGACTGTCCTCTACCGGATCTTAACTTTCCTGCGTCATTCTCACCGACCGCAGTTACCCGCCCCTCATCAGGGCCAGAATAAACTTTTGACCCCAGAAGTGCAAACTTTCCTGGCAATAAAACAGCGAGCACGTTACTTACTCCACGACTCGAAACCATCGACACCTAATAACCTCAATCTCCAATTATCTGCGCAATTTCATTATTATAAATTCATGAAACATTCCATCGTCAACACGTTTATATTGTATATACTGACGTATACAATTAATTGTAGCCTTTCGTTTTGTCCGATTTCTTTCTATTCGTACAATCATTTCTGTAATGTCCTTTTTCGTAAGGCGGCATAAAATTAACGCGAGTAAGTTACGCCGGAATACATTCAGCCGCAATATACTGTAGGATTAATGTTTGTAGGATAATAATAAGAAAATTAAAACCTGCATAATCGACCCTTCGATGTAAAACAAAACCAAACGGATGAAACATTAATTTAATCGTGCGTTATGCGTTATATTTCACATTATGAAAATTTCCTCCCCAAGTGAAATTAACGTTGTACTCGGCATTATATATAATATACGTATATATTCGTTTACTTTTATGAACTTTGATTTTCGTACACCAAGAAGGGATTCAAAATAGGATTATCGACGTTGCACTTGAAAGTACAAGACCTCCGCTACAGTCTAGAGTCACTAACCAATTTCCTTTGGACCCTTGTTGGAACGCGAGTTGAGGGTAGACGAGGGTTGCTAGATTGAAATAAGTTGGCAACAACTTGGGCAATTATGAAGATAATTGCGACATACATTATGCTAATGTGGACCGCTCATTTATTTCGAGTTCGCGACGGCTTCGAGAAGAGAGGGCTTTATTCGGGCAAGTTTCGGGAAAGCTTTTCACCGACGATGATTAAGTTTCCGTTTTATTCGGGCTTTGCGGTTGATGACAAAAAACTTGGTTTATATATCCCCCGAAGCAATATCGCCGGGTAGCGTTCGTTATTAAAAACAATCTCAATAATAAGACATAAATTACGATTTATACGCATTTGCGTGGATGTATTTATGAAGAGCTTTTCGAAATAAACTCTGAGTTTCGGGACTCAGTCTATTTTTTTGTTTTTTCAAACCAGCTTAATTCCGGTGCAACATAATTTGGTTAAATCAACACTGGAAAATGAATTACGATTGAAGATTATGGCAAGGAATACGGCATTATTTATGCCAATAGGCGGTGTGTGTACTTTTTGATGAAATTCATAACATAATGCAATGCTTGACGTTTTCCCGTCGAAATCCCTGAAGCCATTAAAATAGAAATGGGAAATCCAGCCCTTCCAATTTCAGCATAATATTGTGATTACGATATATCCGCACGCCCACGTCAATGCACCGCGTATATATCTGCCTGCTCCTCTGCAAGAATGCCACTTGGCCGCTCTACATACATCAGAATCGCCCTACCCATACATTTATTCCTGCATAAGTAAGTGAAACCGTGAATATTTTTTCCAACCTGCAAATGTATATTTTCATAGTGTATTTCCCATAGGTATGATCATTTGAGTCTTCCAAATATTTCCGCGCCATTCGATTAATTCAAACCGAACATACGCTCCTACTGTCATACAGGCCATAAAAATGCCCGCTGACCATATAA
Source organism: Probaryconus sp. ZL-2020 (assembly GCA_022817065.1). NCBI lineage: Eukaryota > Metazoa > Arthropoda > Insecta > Hymenoptera > Scelionidae > Probaryconus > Probaryconus sp. ZL-2020. The sequence continues at coordinate 5,982 of JABFQA010001932.1, read as the reverse complement.
TTGCCGCATTTATCTTTCCATACTTTATTCAACTGTCGCTCCTTTTTTTTTTTCTTTCTTTTTCATATTTTAAGGGCCTTTTTGGTTCCACTGTTACCGCAAAAAGTCGTCTTTTAACATTAAACTGGCGAACGCGCCAAAGGAAAACAAAGATCTTCAATGCAAACAAAAAGCAACTTAATTAGATTTGTTTATGTAACTGTTCAGAAGCAGTGGCTAAAGTGCATTTACGATTCGTTGATTACGTTTCATTACTATAATTTTCCATAAACTGCCATTACCCTTAATTACAGAAAAGGCAAACGCGAAACCTCAGACAACATAAATTCCAATCACCGTAAAACTGTCGGACAACAATCCATCAATAAAAAACCCCGCCCTACGGGAATCGTACAAATAAGTAGTATCCGGCAACATCTAGCCGATAGCTTAATAAACAGATAAAGATGGGTGGCTCACGGGTTTGTCAGAAATATCGAGTTGTCAAAAAGATGAAAAAGGTCGATGGAAACGATCAAGACTACCGCGTACTCTTGTAGCCTCGCTATAAATCTCGGATGCATGGTTACGTGGGTCGTATTCGCGCGTGAGATAGTGCTTCGCTCGGAGAATGTATCAAAATCAGGCGCGAGGTTGCTTTATGGACAGGAGCGCTCGTAAATACGCACTTCTGTAACTCCTACTCGTTGTATATACGAAACGCTTGGAATTCTAGAGAAACTACCACCAACTACTGGCTCAGGAGATGGGCAAAGAGGTGGGCCGAGAGGGGGGGGGGACCCATAAGGATGCCAGTAAAAGATAGAGCCTCTAAGATATCCAATGGTGGAGTAAGATATCATCCAGTGGCCTACCACCGTCTACCAGCTATTGTTTTAGCATCGACGTTGGTGGTGTTGCTGGCCAACTTTGTAACGATACGAGATTACTCTATAATGTTATACGTCCTAATAATAGTCAGAGTAATTGTTATTCTCATTCCGCGTTTGTGTTTTTGCCGCGTAACTGTCAACTTCTGCACCTATCTCTGCTTTATGTTCCCTCCCAAATGGGAGATTATACCATTCCTAAATCTAATGGATGTGGCAATGTTGAAAAGTTCAATGAACCCGATGATCATTTCTAAAAGATGTTATCAGCTTGGTTATCTTTTTTTCTTCGGTTTGTATTTTACTGGAAACGAACAGTCGTGTCATTTAAATTTTAATGACTGCAATAAAAGTGGCAGGCGATTGCCAGGTGGAGATTGTAAATGTATAACATTGAAAGAATTTGAAGTCGATATTTAATTTAAATATCATCATATTTTAGACTCGTGTAATTTTTAAAGATGAAAAGACAGTACATTGAGTCTTTTTTTTTTAAATGAAGAAGGATAAAGCAAGCAAGTGACAAAGCAAGTAACGTATTTAAAAGCCGCGCTCTGAAAAGATCTTCAGAGTTAAAGATGTTCTAATTGTTATTTTCACTAATTGCTTTTGTGCTAAACAAAACGTTTCTCACACTCTAAATAATTTAATATAACCATAAAATGTCTATGCAGAAATTCAAGACAAAAAAAAAAAATAAAACCTATAAACTAAAAGAAATTTCTAAAAAAAAAAAAAACATATTTTCCCATTGAAGTTATCATATTCCGAATGATTCCTCGAGCGTGTGAAACAATTTTTGAAACATTTACGATTCCTCTTTGCAATAAGCAACGACTCGCGGGTGAATACCTCCGGCGTACTCTCAACGCCCATAAATAAGCATCTTCATAATATCTTGTGATTTTGCAAAATCGTCCGAAGTTATGCGGATTTTACGCCCGTGAGAAAAGCGCGGAAATGACGTGCCGTGGCTTTGCTCGTGCATGTATATGTATGGGGAGGGGGGGGAATTTCGCGATGGGGTTCGCTTAAATCCGTAATAATTTAACGCGCAATTAGAATTCGTCGCTCGGCGTTACAAAACCTCGGATACATTTATTTAAAAGCATTAGACGCAAGGCAAATGTTTATACTGGGGCAGAGAGAATCGGAAGGTATAGTAAAATGTGAACGTGAACGCGAGCTCGTGTGAAGTGTGAAAGCTGCCACTGCGAAAGCGCCAACGTACACAAAATTTCCTACGCTTGATGCCGAGCGCCGCCGCCGCCGCTGCTGCTGCTGCGGACCAGGAAGCTTAATTGCACCGGTGAACTATGTAAATATGCCACGTCAGTTAACCGCGCTGTCCGTATACAACACGCGTATGGAAAGGCATGTGTATAAGCGCGCGCAATGATGGTATACTTTGACCACTCTGTCACTCGCTATAATGCTAGGGTGTCATCGCTTACCGCTGCACGTTGTTCCGTACGAAGAATCATGCATATCAAACGATGCTCTCTTTTGCTTTGCCAATTTATGCCGTTAAACATTAGATGATTCCTTAATTGCCTCGAATCATCAATTTTATCAATTACACAATTTTTTCTTAATTGCTTCTATTCGTAAAAAAAAAAAAAAAGATTATTAAATTTTTTATTCATTTCATTTAATTGCGTTACAGTACAATCATTACGTTTTTTCTTGATATGTATAAATTGATGATTGAATTTTTCATTTCATGTTTTAAAACTTATACATTCGCGTTCAATAGCTAGTTAATAAATAATTAACGATCTTAACCAACTCTAACAGTTAATTAACGCGCAGTATGAATTAATGAAACCCTAAAGCGCAAACGCTTAATTACCTGAAACTTTTAATACGAAAAGTAACCCAAGTTAATTATGTTATTACCAAACGTAGTCATTTTTCTTTCGGTTACTAGTTATTACACAAATGGGACATGTAAGCACAGCGTTAATAGGTACTCCGTGCCACGTTTGGTACGAAGATACTGCACATTTCTGTTTACAGATACGAAGGTAAACATTAATACAGAGTGTTATACAGTTGTATGCTAAAGGATTATCTTATTCTTGGTCAATGCGACAGTGAGCACCTAACGCTACTATAGCCATGTCTTTTGGGAATAACGTTTCTACCTTCGGACGTGTCTCCAACATCTGTGTGGATTAAATATTATTCAATACGCGGTGGGAACTTACACAACGATTTCGGATTAAGAACTTTGGGATACTGTATTAAAAAATAATTACCGCCATTGTTTAACCCCGCCGCCATAAACTCCAGATAAAAATCTGAAAGACTTAACTAAGGCCTTTTATCTGGTTTCTAATCTCCCGCCACTTTTAATCGCATGAAATGGAAAAAAGGAATTTGAAAAAAAAAAGGATTTATTTTCTTGATAGGAATTAAAATGTTAATCTCGTCAAATTAGATTGTTCCAAAAATCTTGTCCATCTTGAAGAACGGTCAATAAGGTAGATTAAAAGTGAATTACGATGTTTCATATTTTGGTGGCATTTGTTTTATTAGAAGAGCAAAATGCAGCCATTTAATATCGTCAAGCACGGTTGGCAGGGATAGAAAAGGAAGAGGTGTAGGTGGTGAGAGAGACAGCGAGTGACTGCGCTAGGTAGGTAGATAGGTAGGTAGGTATTCTGAGTTTGTTTGTCGAGCAAACGTTTGCCGACGACACCGCCGGACACTGGTGCCTAGTTCGCTCCGAGTCCTGCTACAAGTCTGTCCGAACCACCGGCGGTGGTCGGGGTAGGGGATTTAATACTATCTCTTGGGATGAACAGTGGTGGTCAAATAACTTTGCTAGGTAACACCGCGTAATACCGATATTATCTGACTAGTCTCCTTGGACTTTGTTAGCGACTTGGAGGAAACTGCGACTTCTAAGGTTTGTTAGTCTTACCGCATGTTTCTCTGGGTACTTCATAGCAGTGTCAAAGTTTTGCGTGTTTATAAAGTTTTTTTTTTCTCCTCTCTTTCTCTCTCACTCTCTCTTTCTCTCTCTCTCTCTCTGTCTGTTAGTAAAACGAACAAGTCAGGATGAATTTCTAAAGCTGATTAGCTCTATGGTCAATTTTCATGATAGATAGATGGATGGGCAGATAGATGGTTCGAAAGTTTCGTCATAGATTATATGACCCGGCAAAGACAGAACTGTAAATCCGTCAATAAATCGCAATCCTTTTTCAACGTTTGCTCAAGGGGCAGCAACGAAGACGAAATCCGTAAACCTACGTCCACTAATACTCGCACGTAAACTTCAGCCTACAGAAGCGCAAGTCCGTGGGGCAGTGAGAAATGGCTAGGTCTAACCAGCTTTTAGCCCGGCTTAGTATGTAGTGGTAACACCAGTACCCCTAACCTTCATGTCGAGGCCAAGTTATACCCGCAAACAGTCGTACATTAGTGTCCACCGGAGTCCTGCAGGATTTATAAGGGACACCTACGATGCTCCGAAGACATGAAAGAGTGATAGACAAAACGGGAATGATTTACTTATCAAAATGGTTTATGCCGCGCCACCAAAACCCCATGCATACTTAATTCTTTTATTATTTCATGAGCGACCTCAAAACTTGCCATCAATGATTAATAACTCCAGAGGAGGTCTTCGAAAATTTGATAAACCCTTAATGAATCCAACAACCGGGATTTGTTGAATAAGAATTCTTCTTGCCTCGGCGCAAGTTCTTAACGAGCATTGTGCAGAAAGCAAACCGTTCGTGTATGTATATACATGAGAATGAGTGTAAATTTTGGGCAGGAGGAGTTTCAAGAGTTTCAACTAGTACGTGAAGCACGTCGCAAGAGGGTGGCAGATTAATCCGAAGGAGGGAGTTTTGGACACGAGGGGGTGCAGAACCAGTGGTCAGCACACTTGGCCGACCCTACTTTGCTAACTAGTTTAATGATATATGTTGAGTTACAAGCGCCTTGATTAATTGTTAACTAATGTTGGACCTTGCAGTACTACACTTTGGAAGATATAACGTTGGGCCACAGAACGTCGGGAAAGGAGCAATGGATTAGAAATATACAATGGACTGACTGCTGCATGTTTTATGAGCACACACATACATCTGCCAGGTCATCAATAATAATTATTAACTAATTTCATTCCATCTCTTCATCTCGTCTAATTGATGCTCGAGTTAATAAGACGCGCCATTTGTTCCCGAGTGAGTATTGACATTGAGAATTGAATAAGTAGGTGGTTCGATTGAGAAATGAAAAAAACAAAAAAACAAAAAACAAACAAACAAAGAAGAACACGACGTACCCAAGTAGCTGATTGATGTTTTCTAAGTAAAAAGGGTACGCGGTGAAGATTAACACAGAAGGTGCTCATAATTCCGGATCGGTAGAATGCAGTGAATGAATAACGTGCTTGGTAACGATGGGAGGAGGTGAAGGAACAAGGGAGGGGAGGGGGCAAGGGACGCAGGGATGGCTCAGGGATGCAAGACACCGTGAAATTACCAGCAGAGTCTCTCATCCCAGAAGGGTGAAGGTGGGTGGTGGAACGGACTCTGTCCACTTCGAGAACCACCGTCGACCAGCGGGTATTTGTCTTGTCTCCTTGTTTATGAGATTCAACATTGTTATTTGGCACCGACGGTGAGTTACTTTCCTCCGTCTCTATGCACGTTTCTCTTACTCTGTCGCTCCTTCTCTACGAGAATAGACAACGTGTTTCGAGAGTTTCCTACTTTAAAAGAGGACGTTGGAAACTAGAATTGTAGCTTGCACAACAGACGCTAATGCCATACCATTTCAAAGTTAATCCTAGACTGGAATCAGATCTTTATTGTTACTTTTATTTATGCCATTGAAAAGAACCTCGAATTCGTTCGTCCTTGTGTTATTGGGAAGAATTTTTGATTTTCGCTCTGGTCGCGAAAAGATGTTAGAACAGTTGGTGTTGTATTTTAATTAAACTAAATATTTTTTTGTCAAATAATCCAAATGTCGGTATGAGTTTTATAAATCTTTCACAAAAGCATAAAGTAATATAACTGTCAGGAGTGTTGATTTTAAAAGTGATTTTTTTTATACTGTGACTATGTTATGCAGATGATAAAAGCCA
>JABFQA010001931.1:0-12333 GCA_022817065.1 Probaryconus sp. ZL-2020 | reverse complement strand
TGGTATAACTTTAAATGACTGCAGTTATTCCAACTAATATCCCAATTCTAATTGTAATTTTCTGACGACGCTCATAAAAAAGATCCCTTAAAATCAAGAGGATCTAAAAAGAAAATTGTCTTTGTGCAAAAAAAAATTTATACACCGAGAAAAAATTGATATGAATAATTACTATTTTTCATATTACTTTGGGGATATCTTCGGAAAATAAGAAATTTTGATATTAATAATAGAAATTTCTCTTTTCCGGACATATCACCAAAGTGATATGGAAAACAGTAATTTTTCATATAAATTTGGTAATTTTTCATACAATTTTTTTCTCAGTGTATATATATTGTTGTCAATTTTTTTTGTACGAAATAATAAATGCAAATGTTCGCGGGTTGATAACAACAGTTTTATTACGTAATAAACGATGACGAAGAAAAATATAAATTACCGTCTTTCCTTAACCGAAAATTTCGTAAGCGAAAATAACTCTTGCGAACTCATTCATGGAAATTTTGCACTTCACAATGTCTCGCGCAAACTAACTGTAACCGCGTTTCCCTTCTTTGGATCGCTTGTATTTCATTCTCTATTATGCTTTGTAGTACAATTCGGAACGATGCAATACAGAATTCTTTTGAACCGCGAAAGGGTCTTTTCGCTCTTTTTTTAGCTCGTTGCTTCCTGGACAGTTCGGGAGGAAAAGGAAGCTAAGAATTTCAGATGCTTTCGAAGGTAGCTCGGTAAGTACGAAAAGTGTTTTTCGAGTGGTGTTTCTTGGTGTGCTTATGTACGTTTAAAATGACTGCAGTTGTGCTCGCGTTACCTGTATGTATCTATCTAAAAATTCGAATCAAACGTGCGCTATGTGTGAACGTACATACCACGTGGAAGAATGCATTGTGTGTGTTCTCGTAGATAGAGGTTTCAAGATATAAGCTCGAATTACTGATTCAATGGATGAAATCCAGGATTCGCACGAAGACCTGCATTTCGTGATTCTCAGGAAAATAGATTGCCAGCTGTAATTTTCAGAGTCGATACTTTGATCGATATTTTGATTTTTGTTTTTTTGTTTTTTTTTTTTCAAATCAAAATATACATTTTCTTTTACAACAATCAAAATATAATGTTTCAAAAATTTCACTAAAGCGGTATTATGTCAAAATAAAAATAATTTTTTTTACAAGCTTTCACTATCTTTTTATCAATTCAAAATGTCATCGTTAATTTATAGCAGCACGATAAGACAGAAGAACATTGTTATGGCTTAACGTCTTTATTAAAAATTTCGTATATTGATAATTTATGTTACGAGAGTTACAACGTTTCGTAATACTATTTCAAGAGCGTATTTCTCATCTGAAATGTTAGTACACAAGTACGCATGTACTCGAATAAAGAATTGAAGCAGTATAATAGAGTCCGACAGTTATTTGCTGAAAATATTACCTGGGTATTAATTATTCAACGAAAGAATGGCGCGTAAGAAAAATGGAGAAAATGTAAAGCAAAAAATAAAAGATCGAAAGTCGAGAGCGTTGTTTGTCTATTGCTTTAATAAACAGGAGTTTCATTATATTTTCGCAATGTGTACAAAAATGTGTATGTAAACTTGCAGTGTACATCTTTACCGCAATGCAGGTGTATCATAGCTTTATTGACTAAGTGGAAAAAGCAATGGTAATTTTAAGGTGAGAAAGTCGATTCTATCAAATAGACAATGTTTCAACGCCTTTTTCTAAAATTTTATATATATATATATAATATTAATTTCTTTTAATTTAACTTAAATGTCCCCGTTAGCATTTTATTTAATTGATATAGAATTTCGTGAATATCTGTTACAATTACCTCGATCCTTATGCAACCAATGTTAAATTGATTAAATTGTACGTATCATTAGATGTAACTTTGTTATCCAAATGATTCGATGAATTTCCGAATGAAAATCAGATTAAACGATGTAATTAAAAGTGGAAAAAAAGTGAATGTCGTAAATGTTCATGATTTTCGATGTAGCGATAATTGCACGTCTGTTCATCGAATGCTTCTAGCATTTTTTGTTTCACATTGTTTCTTTGTTCGGATTTCTACTCGTTTGCCTCTAATGAACTATCCAGAAGATACAATTCGACTGCTAACATTTAACATTAAAAGTTAAGTTAATTTTTTAATAAATCGTGATTTTTGTAATCTTATTAAATTACTTTTTTTTTTTATATATACAAAATCCTTACTCCTGTTTTACTAATTTTATTGTCTATTTTCTGTTTGACAACTATAGAATTTGTGTCAATGCATTGTTGTGTGAAGAATGTCTTGCTGCTATTATCGAACTGTATGACCAACTTTGGACAAATATTCTGGAATTTAAAATACTTGATTTTTATTTGGTTTTAATTTGCAATGATTTATATAATAACAGATTAAGATTTGTATTAGAAATATTAATGTTTAATACAAAATTAAAAAAAAAAAACTAACTGAAATATGAAACAACTTACATTTTAATTATTCCAACTACAACTTTGTTAGTAATAAATTTTACACGACTATCAATTACGTTGACAGCAATTGCATCAATAAAATGAAGGTGTATTAAAGAACCAAATTCATCTCAAATATCGATTTAACTTTCCATTATCCTCGAGTGACTGCAATCTTTGGGAAACTAACAAAATTGTCACTTGTCGTTATAAATGACATAAGAAATAATTGTCATTTTAAAGATTCTTACTTTAAAGGGCTTATTACTCGAGAATTTCTATAAAGTATTTAATTTGTGATATGATACTGCTCATTAAAGGAATTACGAGATCTTAACAAATTATATGTGACGTGAGATAATTTTCTCTGGTTAATAAACGTCACTATAACAGCACTAATCTCGTTTAGAACAGAGTTTAACGCAAAGATAATATTGAAACGAAATTGCAAATTATTATAAATCAATAAGACTGTTTTTATGCTTACACGTGTTATGTTATTCTTAACCCGATAAATATTAATGTATATTTAACAATAAAAAAAAAAAATTTTGATTAAATCCAAAAAACGTTTATTATTTTCAACTAGATATTGTGGTTATTCTAAAATAGGAGTTGCAGTGTGATAAATTGGCCACTGAATTGATTGGCATTGTTTATTTTGCAAATGTAATTGTTTGTTGAGTATACATGTGAAAAGTATGTCTTTTATTTGACAGTCAGCTTTGTTCAGCATTCTGCCGGAGGTAAATTTTTTGTTTCCAACAGGGTCGTATTTTTGGTTTGGTTTTATTACGGATAATATTGATTACAAAGTATACATTGCAAATATTGCAATAATTTTTGTACGTTTTACAATTTAGAGAAGTAAATATAATTCAAAAGTAAATGTAAGATAGCTTATACATTGTATTTATTCAATAAATTCAATTTAAGATTATCTTTGTATCAATATTGGATTTTATATTTTTAGATACATGTAAAATTATGAAGATTTAACCAGACATATAAAATCCAGACAGACCGTTGTAATTTATTTATAAATAATGCTGAAATTGTGTTGTGGAAACAAATTAAGACGCAAAACAATTTATGCACTTTAGGAAATTAATTTTATAAGGAACGTCTTATGTAAAATGGTCTAGCATTCTTAGACTCTACAGTTACTCATTACTTTGAATATTTGAACGACTTTTCTTTGTATATGAAAAAAAAAAAAAAAAAAAAAAAAAGAGGTGTTTCCGTTACATAAGACAGAATAGTTAGTGGTAACATTTTAATCAACAAATTTGACTTTATGACTTACTTGACAGTAGCCAACAGAAAGTCCGTTGCGAACTTGAACGCTGAGGATATACCTGTCCCGAGTCTCCCGGTCCAAAGGGAGACGGCTACGCAGCATCCCGGTGTTGGGGTCCAGCATAAAATCTGACTCCTCTCTCATCAGATAGAACCTGCTCGGTCGTTCGCCTGTCAGACACAAAACAAACGCAATTTACTTTTATTTCCTTAAAAAAGGAAGACAAATATAAGCAATGTTAACATAAAAAGAAATCAAAGAACTACACCAATCTTAACGAATGATCGCCAGTGTCTGCACGTTTTTCAGGTAGAGGATGAAACAAAAAAGGGAAAGAGCGGTCGCGGGAAGACGCTATCTTGAATTTCAAACAGGAGAGGAAGAGAAAAAAAAGAAGGATAACGCATACACCGAGTAACAAAACATTTTACTTTAACAGTATCATTACGTCATAATATTTTAAAATATGCCATTAAATAAGGGCCCTTTTCATCGTGTAACCATTGGGTAATGAACATTGTAATTCAATTATTCATCAACTTGACATATAATATTCGACAATAACTGTTAAGGGATTGTTGAATTGAGTCATTGTCAACATTTATGAAACGTTGAGAAGTGTACACCTAAAATCACTTAGGAAAAGTTTATTTAAATTTCATCGTTGTTAAGTCATAGTAACATGCTAATTATAATTCGTAGGATATTGTGTTCGTAACGTGAACGTGTAAAATTTGCAAGCCTATTCTGCGGAGCTTTGTTCATGCGTTGCCAGATTGATCGGATCGAAGCGATAAATAAAACATGAAGGTAACACCCATGCACGCAGGCATTACGTCAATGCTGGTGCATAAACATTTTCTAACTCACTTTTCTGGAGTAATCTCCTGTTACTCTCGCTCTCTCGTTCCGCCTTCCATACATCTCCGGGATTCGAGTATAACACGAATATTACTACAATGTACATCATTCAACTAAGCTGCTATTATTAATATTCACTAAAACTGACTTTATTCGATTTTCAATCAAGAAGAAAATGAAGAAGTTCCAATGAATACTGAACTTTTGCTTGTTTCTGTTTTCTTACTCAATATAAAGGGTCAGATACACTGAGAAAAATTTTAGTAAAACAACTGAATTATTTCAGTTACTTCAACTGAAAATTCAGTCATTTCAACTAATTTCGTAGTTATTTTAACTGATTGATAGTTCAGTCGATTAACAATTCAATAGAACCGACTGAAAAATCAGTTGAAGAGAGTGTTTAACTAAATTTTCAGTTGTGCCAACTAACAGTTGTCGCAACTAACTATTGCGAAAGTCAAAATAGGAAAATGCTTATCAAAATTCATGAAACACATTTTTCTTGCTAATCCCGAATTTAATAAAGTCAGGTAGCCGATCTCATACCGCGGTAAAGGTTTTGAAATTAAAATAAAAACAACAGGTGTCCATGATTCATAGGAACTGGGTGTACATTCAAAATCGTTCGTTAAAACATTTTTGTATAATGAAATGAAACGAAACGGAATGAACGTCTGTTATGAATACCGTGGATTATAAATTTCAGCACATTTGAATAAAAGTACACGAGAGTTGTATTATTTTTTAAGTATTGTCAACGTGAACATTCATCCAGTTAATGGTCGTAGGATCAACTCTATTATTTACGTGGTTATCAAATCACGTAAATCACGTATCAGCGGTGTCATAAATTTTATCCGAATGAGTCTCATGTAAATTTAGCATTCCGAGTTGTCTTTTCGATTCAACTCTTTCTGCCAGGAATGTTCTCTAATTTGGCAAGCGTCAATCCGCTTGAACATCATCCTTATTGCCGTGTAAATGGGAGAAGCCAAATCCATTTGGATTCGAATTATATAAAGCTAGAGAAAAAATTAATTACGAGTATTGGAAATGAATCGACGGAGTTTTTTTTTTCTCTCCTTCCTTCATTTTTAATAAATCACGTTCCAACTCCGACTCAATTGCCCGAGTGATATTTAAAATTAAAAACCCGTGCCATTACTTTATGTCCAAATTAGAAGAATTGATATTAACGCAATAAACATTTATGTAGATGTTGTGGTAAAATTTATGACGCAATTTTACGTTTAACTTGTAATGCCGTACGAATGAAGAGTACGAACCAATGTTTAGTGCAAACTATAATGCGAAGTTCTTGTCGTCGTAATTTTCACTTGTTAGCGTTTTATAAATCACAAACGAAGCAATCGATCTGTCGATAATGCCACAATTATCAATTTATTAGTCTTTGAGAAAGTAACACGCTGTTTCATTCAATGACCTAATAGATCAGTGACGGAATTCATGCCATTGTCACTGACCTACAATCTCCTTCGACCTCTCGACTGTCGCCTGGAAATCGGTTTCTCAAATTTTATTTTCAGTTAAAATCATCTCTTATTTTCCATAGCATTATTTGAAGTTGTCGAAAATAACAAAATAACTGTCCGCTGATCTAAATATCAGATGGTCTTTTTATTTTTCTTGGCACACATGTCGAAAGGATGTATGATTGATGATCAATTCTTAATGTAAGTTGACCTCTCGTGACCTTCTGAACGGTCCAGAAAACAGATCGCTCGGAGGCTCCACTCGAAATCAATTAATAAGCAAATTGGTCGCTCATTATCTTACCCCTTTCGACGCAACTTGAGCAGTATTATATTGTATTCTAAAGAGATAGTTTAAATGTCTGCTGAAACTCACTACCCGCGTGAAAATTAACGTCCGGCATACGAACGGCAAGCGCTTGGCAAAAAATGCCAATCGTTCGCCGTCGGTCTGCCGATCATTCATTTCTACGCGGGTAAGTCTTCACAAAATTACTTTTTCCTGCATAATGATAAATGAACTTTGATGGTATACTTCGTTTTAACATACTGTAAATATTGCAAAAATTGTATTCCCACAGTGCAAGAAAAACTAGAACCTGTATATAAACAGTGAGATATTTTACATTTATCTCGGAGTTAAATTTTTTCTTAACTTTTATAACTTCTATTTCAGCTTATCTTCTACGGAATGTCAAACAATTTAATTTAATAGGAAATTTATATCATTTACGATCAATAATATCAATTGCGGTGGTCATATCCCAATATGATGTGGCAGGTGACACTGACCGCAGAGGGTAATGCGTTTCAAGGGAATATGCAGTTGCTCACGTGGACAGAATAATTTATAGACAGCCATTTATAAACCCATACTTCTGCTCCTGACAATTGTCCCGCTATTCATACACACGTGTCATCTACATAAGCATCTTGCGACCCAAGAGCAGACCTTATCTGAGGTTGAAGTACGCATCCTCACGTTATTAAACGTTCGCGAAATTTTTTGCATAATATTCGTGTGAATGCTGCAAGCTGGCGTACACGCTTGCGAATGCGTATTCCACGATTGGCATTGGAATACTGCTGCTGCCGTGTAATTGCAATTTACTTCGCCTTTCGATGTGGCCGGTCGAGATCCGTTACAAAGAAAAACGATTTCAACAACTATTTTTCAAAAAACGTCCTTCTCCTTCCATCGAAATACACTTTTGCTGGAATTTTAAAACTGACATTTGTCATAAGTACCGTTGCGATGATAAAATTTATAGAAGGGTGGCTTAGACTTCCTTCATTCTAGACCAGAGAGCTCTCTTAATTAGCTTACAAGTATAAATAAAATCACATTTATTCCCTTCGCTTGGTCACCGTGACTCCAATTCGTAATCCACGCGTTTTCATATCGTACCCTTTCCCCCGGACTTGCCGACACTTCGGCCACAATTCATTACACGTAGGATTACTGGTCCACAGAAAGGGTCGCCGAAGAGTATTTATTAACCGAATAAATTACAATTGCGGTGCGTGCGAGAAGAAGAGAAATGACGCCGAGAGAAAGATTTGAATTGTCAGAAATAAATAAGCTACGAGCCAGTGTGAGAGAATTTTTCCAATCGAAAGTATGCGTACCGAGTATTCGTTTGAGAGAAACTTGAAAAATTCCCGAAAATTCATCTGGAAATTCCATCGAAATGAAAATAACTTGATTTGTTTTCCATCGCTTTTTCTTTTTTCGTTGTCGTTGTAAAGGACATTTGTTAAAAACCAAATGATAAGTTACTCGATTCTATCAATTCCCATTGAAATGGAAACGTCTTAATAAAGTTCTTCCACCGAAAAGGCAAACGTTGCATCGCCGGTATAAATAATGAGGAAATTTTCTTTGCATACTTCACCATGTGGTTTAGTAATAAATGTTAAAAGGATGGCTGATATAAATTTCCTTTTCTCGATGACATCGAGTTAATGCGACTGCGAGATGCAGAACGAAGAAACAACGATTTGAAAAAGTGAACGAAAGCGACTATTACCGATGTAGTACAATCGCTCGCACAGCGACGCTCCTTTTCTTTCTTTGCGCTGATTTAGAGCCCGAGAAGAAGGATTTGACATTCGCATGAGACATAAATCTCCAATTGCACTGTTCCATGTACTCCCTGACTCTAGTATCACCGGGGGCTTCTCTTTTATTATATATATATATATATATATATACACGTATACATACATAAAGCTTGTGCTTCGTTTCACCAACACTACACTGTAAAACCCGGGAGTACAAAAGCAAGTGTTTTCCCTTGCTTATCTTACCTAGTTATGAAAATTTCAAATAATTAAAAAATTTCTTCGACATTTTAAAACGCACGCGTTTGTTCTGTATAATGATATTTGAAATTATAAATGTTGGGACAGAATTTTTATGTCATTAGATTCGATCATGAACCTTACATATAATATGTATATTTCGTTCACAGCGTATATACATTATTCGTTATTCACGGCAGCCTGAATTTATCTGGTCTCTTTCATTTATCTTTTATCATCGATGAATAATGCATCGATCGACGGAAAAATCTATTTATAATTTTGTATTGTTACTTTTGCATTGTCGAAATAAAAAATTTTCGTTAGCCAAGGAGTATTCGTATCTTTCCAGGATCCTGAATGCACAAAGAGCTGTTCCAATCGAGTACTTCTGTAATCAACAAAGCACCGAGCACGCTGCTTAACGCATGTCTCACGTGCTGAACATTGTTGTGCTTCTTTTTTCATAGAAAAGATCCCTCGCTAAATAAACAATGTAGCTAAGTTAAGAATCCGCATAGATCCCGATGCGAAATCAACAAACAGTACCTTAGAAGGGGAAACCTTGCTGAAAGGTCGCGCGGTAATAAGAAAGCATTGAACGACATGTCAATGGACGGCGACAATAAGACTGCTGCACGCAGAGGATAACATGAAATAATTCCGCATATGGATTTTCGGACTTTTTATTTCAATTATTTATATCTCGTATAAAAATAATAATGTATTTAGAAAAAAAAAAAAAAAAACGAAATGAATAAGAGTCGCGTTTCTTTTGATTGATTATTAACTACAAACATCTTCTACGTCTTTCATAGACAATAAAAATCTCCTAACACCATGTCAACAATTAATTAACTGTTGGCAGATATCAAAAATAGCAATTATCCAATCTTAATGTCAACGTTGATTAATATTTACAATTAATCCATAGTGTTATTTTAAGCTGTCTTGACTGTAATTTAGGAAAGCGATTGCGTAATCAATGTGCAACATTGTCGACTTTCTTCTCGTGTGGTCCGCGACGCAGAATTACAGTTAATTATAGTATAAGGAAGACGATTTGCGTATTAACACGGCTTTTGTTTCTTCAAATTTCTGTAAGAAAGTTGTGTTTGTGAAAGAGCAAGTATCGCCAAAGGAGGTAGTTGATGTCTGAGAGTAGTACTCACGGCGATGGCGAATGACGATTATAACGGGTGAGATAAGAGGAGGATCAACGATGATAGCAGTGAAACTTGAAAGCAAAATTATACATCGGCCCCATTAGATCCGCTCGTTGCACCCATTACATTGCCACGCTGTTATTTATTTTTAAAAGCAATTCTCTATTCATCAGGCCCAATTCTTCATTGGCACAAAAGTATTTAATTTCAATTTGTAACCAAAATTAAATGTCCTTTGAAATTTCCTCTTCGCATTTGTTAAGATAAATTAGAAGTGATAATAAAAACGTAATGACCTCAAGTTATATAATATCAACACTTTTATATGCAAATGAGAGTGCATTCAATTATCATAATACAGCTTGGGATGAATTAAGGTATGCCTTTCAGCTAATCAACCATGCAGAACGACAAAGTTCAAGATAGTTTTGCTCATCGCTAATTGCCGAGTCGAGGTGTGACTTTTAATAAAGAAAAAAAAAAAGAAGAAAAAAAAAGCGATCCTAAAACGCGTGCCAACTTGCTGAAATATGTAGGCGTACAGCGCGACACTTTACACCTTGGCTTAATATGCTGCATTCGTAATTTATCCTTCGTGTAAGAAATAGCAGGAGATCGGCCAGGAAAGCCATTTGCATCGAAGCGATAAAAGGTCAAACCATCGAAAATGATATAGGCGATAGTTAGAGAAGGTTTAATGAAATCTAACTTTTGAATTATCACGTCATAACTTTAATTTATGTTCTTGAAAATCATCGATACAATAATAAGATAAGTAGAGTAATTGATAACAAAAGAAGAAATAAAAAAAAGCTCATCCGAGTTCTCCGAGAAAAGTCGTATTCCTCAGAGAGGGCCATAAAATTGCAAAACTTTTTACAAATGCAAACTAGTACTACAACTGGATCATAACGTTTTTCTTTTTTTTTTTTTGTTTCACGTGTAACAAGAATTACTTCTGGATTCGTGGAACAAGTCTTGATGCCGTTATGAGGACGTTCGTAACAGCGGCCTGTTGATAATAAATTGCCGATACACCTCTATTGGCGGATTAAAATTATCTCCATGTATAATATGACGTGCAGAGGCATTCCTACGAAAGAAGAGTGCGAGGAAAGGAGGAAAGCTCGACATAATCACTGCTTACCGATCTTCGACCAATTAACGGAGAACCTACAGTCTCATTTGTCGCTATCGTGCCGGCTACGCCGCTTCTTTGGTGCGCTCGATGATTTCGACTTTCCTGATACAAATGCTGAAAATTGTTTTGTGCTTGTACTTAACTACTTTCTGACGCGTTGTGGTATCAGCGCGACGTACATAAACAACGATTAGGAGAGTACTCATTCTCTATCTAGTCAATGCGCTGCATGAACCTGTTTCGATAGTTGATGTAAAAATAATTACACACATTTAAATGAGCAAATGAATCATTTTTCTATCAGAAAATCTTTGCACTAAAAATGTTTAGAGTTATATTTTATCGTTCAATTTTTTGTTTTCTTTCATCAACCGATGAGACTTTTCTCAGTGAATCGGCAAAGAAATTGGGGAAAAGAATGTGTTATTTGGTTTTATGATAACTAAGTGACTGTTCGTGTTACTTTCAACAGCTATTAATAACGAAATAAAATTAAATGTTTGTTTGCAAACACGGTGACGACAAGTCGGAAATTTGAATAAATTCGCCATATATTACTGAAACGGGCCTTTCTCATTAACTTCTTTACTTAGATTTCGAAAGGGAGATGTCTTTGCCACCTGGTTCGTTGTCATGAACATTCCTGGCTCCGTTGGCTGATTCCCCACAACATTCTTGTCGTTGCGATTCGTCTCATCTTGCAGTACCATACGATTCTTTGGGAGAAGGAAAAAGACGGAGAGACAGAGAGGAACGGCGGTAGAAGGGTTGCGGGGAGAGGGGATGGGGGAAGGAGTGCATTGTGGCAATATTTAAAACGTATGCAAAGAGCGCGCCTATAAAGGAGAAAGTGGAGACTTAAGAGGGTCGAGGAAGAGACTGAACAAAGTTACGGACAATGGCAGTTCGCGTTTGGCTGCCCAGAATTCGACTTGCTACGATTTATGCGATCGCAACAATGGCGACGAAGCCCCTACATTTTTACCTCCTATTCCCCTCAACTCCCTTCCTCTTTGTCTTAAAAACAATGTCGTCTGCAACAATTTTTACAACAATCCCTTTCGTTTTCATCGTTTAATATTAAATAATTTGTTTCTTTTTTTTTGTTTTCTAAACGTATCTTTCCTGTTATTCACGATAAAAAATAGTTCACTTGCATTTCAAAATGTTGGACACTTTGATTTAACTCCAATCAGATGGCAGCAGCTTAATGAAGCAAAACACATGTACCTGGTATTTATGTCAATATTCGTTCGCCGGAGTTAATCTGATAATCTTATTGGCTGCTGGGTGTCAAATATTACGGTACTGGATGCCAAGGTACATTCATCTCTTTCTGTCGAGTGTCGAGATCGTCTAATGGCCAGTTCAAATCATCGATGACACGTGATCCGACTGCTATTTATTGTAAACTACAAACCCTTTCCAATCAATCATCGTCAAGCGAGTTAATCAGCACGTAGACAGGATATTTTATACATTCATAAAAATATTAAACATTATCAAAATGAAAAATTGCTCCTTTAACGTAAAAGAACAAAACATTTTTCAAAAAAAAAAAAAAAAAAAAAAACTTACTTTCAAC